>CM022707.1:15365336-15557216 GCA_012295165.1 Asparagus setaceus
ATCATTATTTAAAGTTAATATTTAAATATCCAAAATTACAAATAAAAATTGAATGTTTTGAACAAAACCAATTTTTTAAAATTAAATATAAAAAGAATGAATTGATTGGAATTGAGCATTGCATTTTGCACTAAACGAAAAAATAAATAAAATATCTGGAATAATTTTGAAAGTATAAAACAATTATTCTAAAAAATTATAAATAGCTAAAAATTAAATAAAAAGTAATTACCTCATTTGTTCTATCCGTTGCGTGCTTTGAGCCTTACCCAGAACCTCTTAGGTAAGCACCATATTGATTAAGTTTCCAGGGATGTTGGAAAGAAAGGTATAGCTATCGACAATGGAAATTGGGCCTCTAATGGAAAAGAAACAACAACTAACATAGCATTATGACTTATCTTGTCATCATTAGTCACTTGATGGTCCTTATAGTTCATGTTTTAAGAAGTCTACTGTTCTCATTGGAATGAGAAGCTTGTGGTTATAATCCACCCAATGTTTTGAAGTGGGAGTGATTAGGTGGGAATCTTAAATCAATTGCACAAGTTGAGGTGGATGTAGAGAACTGGCTTTGGGTCATTGCTCCTTTTTGAATTGTAAATGAAGGTAAGAAATATCTTTGAACACCCTTCCATGTATTATATGGTTGTCAATAGAAGCTAAAGAAACATTTCTCTAGATCCCTACATGTACCCTAGACCTCATTGCTTCACAAGATTTGCAATTGAGATGGCTTTAGATCAAATAGTTTAATTATTTGTCCTATAACAAACCAATTTTTTGTTCTCTGTTTGTAAGTTGAAACCCTGCTAGGCAATACCTGACAGGATAGTTATAAACAAAGTGAAACCAGATTTTTGTGGATGTCCCTCCAAATTAAGAAACATTTGCACATTGACCACCTTTAAGCATTATGATCAAAAGTCTCAAAAATCTTTTTGTGGAAAATTAATGTACATGACAATCTGTTAGCAACTTAAAACCCAAAAGTGCAGGTATTTTCTCTTATAGATTAGAGTAGTGTTTTCAGTATCGGCTGATTGGTCAGGGCTGATATTTCTTTTTAAGAGTCTTGTTGCAAAACTATATGATTTCATAATCATTTATTATTTTTGGCAATTTTTTCAGCGATATACCAGGTTTTTCAGATATATCCAGCGAAATTCAAAAAATTGGTCAAAATGTTACAGCATTGATTTGTGCTTTTATTTGTTTAAAGATTGGGTTTGAATTTATGGTTAGTGGAGGTCTAAGCACAAATCAATACTTCCTTATATAAATATCCAAAAAGAAGACCTAGGGCTGAATTAAGCCAAATTCTCTTGCAAGGGTTCCAAGTCTCTTTCAGTTAGCGACCATTTGCATGACACGTCGAAGTGGACTGTGTGTTGTGGTACCGCCCTAACTGTGCCTTCATCATTGACTACGGCTGATGAAACCCATTTTCTTCCTTGACTTCTTGTTGCTGTAAGTTTCTTGCCCCTAAATCTTTCAAAATTTTATTCTTTGTCCTCATTTTCATCATGGATGCTTAAGTTTTGGCTCAAAAGATGTTGAAAAGGCAAGTTAAAGTGGTTTAGTCCTAGTATTGTACACTTGGAAATATTAGTAAGTTGACTAATTTCTTTATTAATTTTAGGACTTAAAAATATAAAAGCTAGGACCTTTGTTCACAACTCCGTTCTCTGATACATCAAGCATGAACTTCTATGATATGTATACACATTACCCGATATGTTCACCCCAATATTTACTAAATATCTCCATTATATCCTTGAAACCGCCATTCAATATAAAACTTTTGGTGACATATCTCGACATTTAGACACTAAACTAGAGTATCATGAAATAAAAGGAAGATGTTTCGGAGACGACCATATGACCAGTTATGTTTTGCGGCACTTAATTTGGATCAACCAAGAACTATTTTAAGAAAATAGGTATAATTTTATAAAGATGAATAAGTGACAACCGACTAGACATTCAGAGATAAGAAAAAGGGTTCACGACAACCATTACAACTTCAATCAAGATTAGATGAGGGGGAATCATTGGGCATGTCCAATGGAGACCATTGAGTAGATTTTTTTAAGAGTGATACGAGGTGGTTAGCTAAGAAATAGAACTAGGAATGGACGGACCTATACAAATATAGGTAAAATTTAAAAATGGATGTGTCCCGTTATAGTGTTGAGGACCAGTTTGGTTGATAAGAAATATCGAAGAAAAAGTAGATCAAAGTTATTACTTCTTAAATTATAAAGTAGAAAGTAGTGGAAGTACTCTTTTTTTGTTTCACAAATTTTAGAGGTAATGGAAAAAGTATCACTTCCACTTCAATTACTTGTTTTTGGTTGGGTAGCAATTATAAACATCGTTAGGAAGAGAGAAAGAGAATCTTTCTGAATTTTAGAAATAAAGAATATCCATGTAATATAAAATTTAATTTTATTCCTAAATTGTCTCACCTATCAGCTACTTCGGAGGTACTTCCTAGTCTTGAGGGCAGAAAGAATGTTTAAGTAAGGATGCACATAGGAGCCACGTCAACATTTAAGGAAGTACCAGAAGTAGTTTTCCTATTGAAAGTAGTTTTCCTATTGAAACAAACATACTTTTTTGCTCGGAAGTAGAAGAAATAGTCCCTACTTCTTTTATTTCAGCTACTTCATAGCTACTTCTACACAAACAAACAGGCCCTGAATCAAGAAAGAGGATTCATGTAGCAGACTCAAAATATTTGGGACAAAAAGGTTTTACTTGTTTTCATAGATTTGAATTTTTGAGCATTTTAAATTCCCGAGCAGTACACTTGACGTGATGAGACTTTAAACTTTCTGTGTGGTCTCAGAGCGGGAAGGACGCTGAGACATTACTTTTTTTTGGCATCAATGAATAGGTAGACTTCACTTCCTTATCACCCATCAGCACTGAATATTATCAGAGATAAAGGTAAAGCAAAAGGATAGGAGTGTATCAAAACAATCATATAAGAATGAACAATGAAACATACCTGACATGTTCTGAAAATATAAAGGAAGCGATGCCGCTTAATTAGAAGAACTTCCCTAGAGAAGCATGCCTTAATAAGGTCCAAATTGGATAAAGCAAACTTTGTTCTGGTAAGAGCTGAAGGAAGAAATTTGGTTGCATCATTAGGAGCAGAGAGACTGGAGTCTACAGATTTTCCATATTCAGATTGTTTGAATGCTTCAGAAAACCTTGAAGCAGGTAGATATACATATGGTCTGGAATGATCGGACCAATACTGTGCTTGATCCTTTTTAGATGTAACCTGCAAGTATGGAACTCAGCCTGCTGGTGCAAATGTGCAAGCATCACTGTCCTATTTAAATACGATAAATGAATTACCTCTTGGAGAAAGTCAGCAACCCCTTTACGAGGTGGCAGTGAAAACCCGAATGATTCAAAGAATTCAACAACATGTATCCTGGGACCTTGATAAATGATATGCCCATCAGATAAAAGTAATATATCATCAAATAGGTCAAACGTTTCTGGTGCAGGCTGCAGTAGGGAGATCAGCACAGTAGCCTCCATCTGATGCACAAAATTCTGCATACATTTCACTATTTGATAAGTTGTAGAGCTATCAAGCCCGGTAGAAATTTCATCCATGAAGAGAGTTTTCCTCGGCCCAACAATCATTTCTCCTGCACTCAACGGTAACTAAGAAAATCAATAAAATATCTTATTGAATGATGCAAAAAAATTTGCAAGCCATCTAAGAGGAAGAGGCTTCCATTATGCACTTTAAGTAGTGACATCTAGAATATCCATATTTACTTGAGAAGTTCTTTTCTTTTTTAAGAAAAGCGGCGAAGTTTATTTTTCATATAGTTCATTAATGAGAAATACGAATCTGAAACCCTAAATATAAAGAACGAATGCCCTTTCCTTGAATTTTTGCTAAGTAACAAAATATGATAACCACACAAACTAGTAGATTTCCATTTGCATGCAATTCAAAGATATTCTCATAGTCTATCTTAGCAAATAATTAATCAGTATAAAACATCAAGATTACCGAACTGGAAATCAATTTCTTTAGTGTGTGAAATTAAACTTTTTCCTTCAACTAAAATGTTCTCCACCTCAAAAATTATAGTAGAAGTAGTGCTCTACTTCTACATCACGATAATAGCCCAGCCAAAAGCTCCACTATCAACTTTTTATTAACGAAGACTAAAAAGGATAAGAATAGTAACATAGAAAAATGGAGAAAATATTCTCTAACTGACATGATTACAGGATTTAGTTCATGCTGGTATCAGCTACCTAAGACGAAGGCTATCTTTATTCTGCCTTTTATTTTAAAGGCTTGTGATAGACAATAAAATAAAAGTAAAATAACCACTAATTGGTAGAGCAGGTGCTGACCCAAAGAAACTAAAAAGAAACACATTAAAGTGCCAAATGACAACTAAAACTCTATTCTCAGGTTGGTAGAGTTTAAATCATTTCCAAATATCGAACATGTAAAAGAACCTTTAAAGTTATCTTTTGAACTTCAAATTTCAAAATAGAGCATCAATTAGAATAAGAATTTAAGTAATAATGGAAGAAATGATTCCAAATTGGGTAAAAGCGTAATTATCAACACGGGAGAAACTAATGATTAGAAGGGTCTAAAGGTTGATTTCAGAGCATAGAAGACTAATAACCTGTTGTCACTCGTTTTTTCTGACCGCCTGAGACACCCCTTACCATATCACTACCAACCTGCGTATCTGCGCACACATCAAGCCCAAGTACCTTTAAGATGTAGTCTGTTGCAAGGCTGTGCTTCTTGCCCACAACTGAAGTTGCCTGTACAATAGAATTTGTAAAAGGTGCAATTTCGGACAAAAGCAGCACAAAGATAGTACGTTGAGCAATTTGCAGCAGCATGGATTATGACCTTCATAAATGCATCAATTTCTGGAGTGGGACGCACATTCCTTTCCTTCTCAAGCCTGGCTAGATCTTTTAAATAATCTTTATACATGAACAGATGAAGCAAAAGAGAACTAATCATGAGCAGAACACAATTTGCAAGTGAAAGGAAAACTAACATTGTTCAGGAACAAAATAATAAGGCATTAACTATGATGCATCAAAGCATGTTCCCTTCGAAGTTTGACCATAAAAGTCAGGGCGTGGGACACCATAGCGAACGCGACCGGGTTCAATCATCCCGATTCGTGGTGGAACACGACCCGACTCACCAATTCTAATGACCCGATTTAGAATTCAAACCAATTGAAATTTTGATAAAAATAACTCTTTTTCAAGAGAATAAACAAAAAATAACATGAGAAATTAGGCAAATAAAGTATGCATACATTAATTGCAACATGATTCTCAAAATTCTTTTACCATTGATATTATCAACTTGAACTAGCATATTTCTTAAACTTAACGCTTGCAAAACCTTTTATTCCTACATTTTAGAACCAAACCTAAAGCGCACCAAGTTCCATGGTGTACCGATAAGCCTACCCCCTTCTACCCGATTCTCAATGAGTGGCATTACGCTTCGTGCCGTCCTTGAACTGGAATGAACCGGTTCCATGCAACTATGGTTTTGACTTGGATGGACTTTGTAACAACAAACATAACCATAAAGATGGTCCCATTCGGTTATTATAACAAGTTGAAGAAATATCTCCTAGATCAAGTCAGCTAGTGTAGATCTAAGTTGCATGGAACGGTTAGGGTACCGGTATGGGTACCAGATGGGTGTTGGTGCGGTGCAGTACCGGGACACGACAAAATTGCAAAATGTAAGGTACGGGGCCACAGCTACATACATATATTGAAATTAATAAATTACATGAGATTATACTTTTTTTCTCTATTCACGTGTTATTAGAATCAAAATTCCTATCATATTTTTAAGTTTCTTTTATTTTGTTGATCATTATAATTGGAAATTGGTCATTTTTGAATTACACACTCAAACGACCCTATATAAAGTCATAGTTTTAAACTTGTGCATGGGCCAAAAAAACCGAACTATGTCTAACGAGTTTCAAGAAATGAATGTGAAGTGTAGGATATACGTCCAAGAAGTGTATGAAAAGTGTTTTAAATTAAAACATTTATCATTGCATGTCTGAATAAACATATGCAGTACTCTTCCTGATTCCAGATTCGGTGATTCATACCATGACTTCCTAAACTAGACATGTGAATCTGTGCATATTAATAAGTAGTGAGTTGGGCGTTCACAGAAATGTTGAATCGTGCAAGCACATACTCTTTGATTTTCAATGGAAGAACTTTGTTTCTTTTTTTCCGGTCTCACTGTTAATGAAAAAGTATACACAACATTAGTTGGCAAAAAAGAGAAAAGACAGAAAACGGTCAAGATCCAAAGATGATAAAGATTAATTGTCAAATATCAAATTATCAATTGAACAAAATGTGACGGAGACTGATTAAAGCAAGAATATAAAATATTTAACATATACATTGAATCTAGACACTCAATTAAAGGCAAGGGATAGTAAAATATTTTCTATTAGCCATCATGCTCAATCAACAAAAATTGGCGGAGACTGATTTTCTATGGCGTGTTTCAGAATACTCATAGTTACACTGATCCAACATGGATCAGTGCTGACCAATATTTGAAGTCATGGTGAGAACATCTGCTGACGTCCAAAATAGTATTGATGAGTGAACAAGTGGTTTCAAAACTTCCACCTCCATAAGTAACTTGTTAAAAACATGTTATCCACCACAAGAAAAAAGATCCACGTGATGCATCAGGACAAAGTTTTGAAATTTCTTTGCATCTCATTCTCAGCCTAGTTCGAATGTGTAGATCAAGATGATAGGTTTGGATCGTCTAGAAATAGGGCTCCATGAAATTCATAGTTAACAGTTTGTGGAACCAGGAACTGCAGTAGGAAACTTGGCCAACTAACAAATTAAGAAGCCTACTTACTAGAAGGATAGAAAAGGACAAGAGAGAATAAAGGAAAAAAGGGGAAAAAGAGAAAAGTTAACATTTTTATGAAGGCGCATAAGAAGCAATACACGAACTTCAGATTAGAAAAAAGATATCTGCTGATTCATTATTCTAGTAGAGGATAACTGGAACATTATGCCTCCAGAACTAACTATGATGTGCATAGAACCATGAAAACTATCCATTTATGTGCATGAGCCTTACTGTGTGTGTATGTGTGAGGGAGGGAGTTGGGGGTGTAGTACATGTAGGATAGGAAGAAATTCAAAAAAAACATCTTTGAAAGATAAATTAGTCTCAGCATACTTGTTAAATTATAAAATCTTCCTGCTTGTAGAGAACCCATAATCATTTGGAGGAAAGTAATAATAAAAGGTTGAGTAGAAAGACAACCGGAAAAATTGTCGCTTGCACCCTGACATCTTGCAGCAAAATCTAAAGTCTCACTAACAGTTAGCTCTCCGATATGATTGTCTGTCTGACTGATGTATGCAGATGTTCTTTGAACAAAAACTCATCAAGAGATTTTCCATTATACTTCACTTGTCCGGTTACCTGACTTAAGAGAAGATGGAGAAAAGGGGCTGAGAATATATCTTAACAAGGTCAAGGTGATAAAATACAAATACACATTCTACATCGAAGCAGGTTATATAATTCACATCAAGCAGATACTGTTACTAAAAGTAGTAATTGTACACAAGGAAAGGCAAAATAAGATATGGCAGAAACTAACAAGTAACTACTGACATCAGCTTTGAACTACAGTTTGAGAGTCAACTATTAATACTGGTATTTTCAGTAGATATTTTCAATGAATTAAATGGTTTAAAATGCATGATATTTATCATGTTATAAAGGTAAAATTATATTGCCAATAGATTGGACAATAATGTTGTTCTTTACTTAGACTCTCAATCTGGTTTTCTTCATCATAGTCACCTCCTTTCAGCAGATATTGTATCTGCAATTTCCATAAGACTTAAGTAAATGTATCTCCCTTTTATTCTAATTTCTTTTGGTTTGAACTGGACTATTACTCTGCTAGGTGTGTGCTTCATGAGGTTAGGGCTATGTCCCACTAGTGTTATGTACTTAGAGAATCAACAAGATTTAAGATCTAAGGAGGGTCCTTCGAGGAAAAAATAAAAGATATACCACATCATAGTAAATAGATCGATATCGCCCATTACATTTTTTTAAAAAACAGGTCAGGAAGATGGTAAGTATTTCAAGAACCAATCAATGTCGAACAGGTTTCCTAGAAAGAGAAAAAATAAACAGAAAAAAAAATTCGGTACCTATGTTGTCCATGCTAAACATATTTACCAAAATTCAAAATCAAATGAAAATATTCACTTGATAGGTGAATAAATACATAAGCAGAGGATAGAGGAGGGAGATTTGAAGTATTGCCCTTTGAATATTACTACTTTAACCAGTAGGGCCATGTGTATATTAAACTACAGATAAGATTTTTCATAACTTAAATCATTAAGAAACATAAGTTTTTCACAGACTAACACCCAAAATCTCCCGTAATCCTATATTACCACCTAGAATCTTAATAATTAAAAACTGAGACTTCAAATTATTTGTGCATCATGATTCATGAATATCACTCTGTGTGCCTAGCAGGTCCATGCCTGCCTAATAAGTCCATCCATAGCTGAAGAAGAGAGATAAGAGTTTAATATCAAGCTTTGATGAACTCCTATGGTAACATGTACAGCGTGTACAGGATCTGACTTCTTACCTTCTCATGCTAGTTAATAGTTACACATTATACATATTCTTAAGCATGTATGTATATAATCTCTTCATTAATGAAAATCATGTCTTCTATTTCCTTTTCTACAACTTCCCACCAGTGTATTTCTCAATATATTATTTTGACTTGTTATGATACAGGATGCTACTTATAAATGGTCGAGAAAATTAATACTTCTAGAGCATGTTATGCATTGCATTGTACAATCTCAACACAATGATCATAAAGGTCAATAAGTAATAATATTTTCTTTCTCTCTCTAATTGAGAAAAAGTGAAAATAAAGAATTAAAAAAGTACCTTTAAATTAGAGTCAAGTTTACCGGCAAGAGCCAAGAGTAAGGTGGACTTCCCGGCACCAGGAGGTCCCAATAGAAGGGTCATTCTGCCACCATAAGCGTAATAAATGATAAGCACAATATAAATTCCAAAACTTCTAATTGCTTAGACCATTTGGCCCAAAATATTTAGTGTTTTGTAGGCATGATATTGGGCTGTTTTCTAAGGTATAATTGGGCAAGAGCCCAATTTGAATAAGGCTAAATGGCACTTAAATACTCTATTGTTTCACCATCTTTATATTTAAATATTCTAAGTTGTAAAAAAGTAGCATTTTAATACCATAAGTTGTAAAGAATTGGCACGTTAACTACATTAGTTGTCTTGGGAATGTTCCTAGAAATATGTCCCGACAATTAATAGAAGGTGTTGAAGTGCTACTTTCTTACAACTTAGAGTGTTAAAAGTGCTACTTTCTTATAGCTTAGCATATTAAAGTGCTACTTTTTATAACTTTATTAAGAGATAAGGCTTTATTAAGAGAAGTGTAACAACTAACAAGATTAAGTCCTAACTGAGTTAACTCTGGTCATAGACAAAACCCAGCTCTTCGAATAACATAATGAGCAATCTTCTCCAAAGGAAAAGGGGAAAGAGAGAGAGAGAGAAAAATGTGAATTGTCTGTTTGATCAGCTAAGTTTTATACAGAATGTGAAATGTTTCAGAAATTAACATATAAAAGAAAAAGGAGAGTTTGTCACACCTTCCTGGTTTGACCACCCCACTAACATTATCCAAGATGGTGAGAGAGTGTTTCTTTGGCCGAAGTATCTTCAAGGATGTAAGAAGCATCTGCACATTGAATATGTATGTATGGAACAATTAATGAAGAAGAAGCTAGATTGAAGCCTAAGAACGGAATAACTGGCATCTGATTAATATCATCCCCAGTTAAATGCTCATTTAAAAACAATTGGCCGGGGAAGAGTGACGTGTTGTTTAAGATTTAATTTGCCGTGTATGTTGGCGTTCCCTTTAAAGTAGTTCAACACCTATTGTTTGTAGGTTAGGTCGCATTTTGTTATGACTGTACATCCTAAACAAGCATGGAGAAGCTAGAAGCGCTAGTAAGAATGGTTTATAGAACGAATGAATTAATGTACCTCAAAAGCATTTTGGATGAAGTTGGGGATACTAGGCAAGGCCCTGTCACCAACGTAAACATTAGCAGAAACATTCAAGTCGTGAAATCTGACTTCAACCTTGGGAACCTCCAATCCTACCCTGCTTGTTGTTTCCAGGAGGTATGAACATCGTCATCATCATCGATCAGTAAGTGTTTGAATGAAAGAGATGAGATTGATAGAGAAGTCTTGCCTATCGAGACGAGCTTTGATGCCGGCTAAGAGATTGTAGTTGTCTTGCTCATTGGTAGCAAGCGCATTCTGAACCAGCATCTGGCGGCCTTGACGGTCAAGATTAGTAACATCAACGGCCTCTGGACAAGCATCAGAAGAAGAAGCTCCTCTTTCGTTGTGGTTGTTGTTGTTGTTGTTGTGTTGTACGTTGCGGAGGATGGCGTAATTGAGGCGCTTAGTGGAGGGCAACCTCTCGATGGCAGCCCAAAGAAGCTCTTCATCTTCCTGCTCCGTCCTGGAAACACTATCAGCCCTCACAAACGGCCCTGCTGCTGCTGCACCCCCCTCCAGATCTATGGCCATGTACTCGCTGCCGTCTGTAGCCGCCGCCATTGATTTCTATCAGATTCCTTGGACCAATTTTTACATGGATCGCTACTGTTATTGCTGCTATTATTATTATTCCTCCCAGCTTCTTCTGTAGCACCGCTGATCTCATCGCGTTGTTGTTCAGAAGAAGAAGAAGAAACATGATGGAGATGAGAGCGGGAAACATAACAAGTGGATTGATCCCCACAGGTTTTGAAGCGAAAGAAGCGGATGTCATCTGCATCTCTCCTCCTTTCGCCAAACTGCCCCCATCTACTACACCTTCGATTTTGGAGTTGGACCCTTTCTCCCGCTCCTCTCCCCACCCCCCTTTCCGATATCATTATCTTATTATTATTATATTATTATTATATAATACTAGTGTTTTAGCCCGTGCTAAGCACGGTCTTACCGCAATTTATCTATATTTTAATAACCGTGTAGTCTTCAATGCATTTGCTTGTGTTAAATTCTGTAACCTTAACATGGAAACGCATATTTCTACCGATTAATCTCTTGATTGCAAGCGAAACTCCTTGTTGTCTCATCCTGGTTAAGCAAAAATATATTAATTTTCAATGTCATCTATTAAATTAAAAGTATTAAAATTATAATATAATTTCATGTAAGTTACCAAACCCAAATAAGATGCTAACTCAAGGACCAATTTTCATCAAACGAAGAACGCCGTGATGGAATATTACAAATATAGTGATGCATGTTCCATTCGTCACTTGTAAGGTAAGTTTGTACCTAAAGTTAAATACATATTTGCGTTATATATTGGTTATTCAATTTAATTTTTACAAACTATAAATAATTTATATTTATCAAAATTCTAATATCATGTTTACCTTTCGTCTACATATTTGATTTCTTTTTTATGACGATTGCAGTAAAGAACCCCATTAATCTCTTTCAACTTATTATTGCAATCAGCATGAGAAGGATATCGCCAACCGGAGAGCTCCTCAATTCCCATGATTTGAGTGTTGCAAAAGAAATGTTTCTCCTAAAAATAGTATAGATAAATAATATTTTCATCATCAATTTAATTATTAAAACCAACAAAATAATAAAGTGCATGATAAATCAATTAAAATATTAATAATTCAAGTATATTGTGTAATAATAAGATAACTTTTTCATTGTATCATGTTTCTTATATTGATAGTGTTAAAAACTATAATTGACTATATATAATGTTTAGAAAATAATTCAATACAAAAATAAATTAAAATTCACTTACATTCTTAGTCATACAATTCATTTACTTGAAAATGTCATCAATTGTACCATCGTCAATTTCAAATTTGACTTGTGTGCTTAGCGATCTTGTTCCAATCTCAATAATTTGGTATTGAGTTGGCATCAATGTAACGAGTAAAAAGATAAGTAAAATAATTACTTATAATTCACATAACCTGTCAAAAAGAATTATGAAAATATAATTATATTATGTCACAAAAGTTACAAAATACACTTGAGTTTGAACAACATTCTTGTTATCACTCAAATTTATATAAAACTTTGTAGCATATGTGGACGAAAGACTTGTCAATTCTTTCACGCAAAAGAAAATTAACAGAAATATAATATAATATTATGTATATATTTAAAATCATGCAAGTTTATAATTTGACATACAAATATACATTATCATATATATATATATATATATATATATATATATATATATATATATATATATATATATATATATATATATATATATATATATATATATATATATATATATATACACCTTTAAATCTAGAGTACAACAAACCGGTCACAATAATAACCAATGAGCTTTGATTCTCTCATTTTAATTTTTCCTCTAGAGTACATGCTAAATCTTTCCACAAAGTGATAGCTATGGTATTGAACCTGATAAAAGATAAAAATTTATTAAAAATTTATGGTATAAAATTTATTTATGTATATTTCATATAAAGAATAATAAAATCATAACTTACTCATTATCATGCGGTGTAAAACTTCTAAACAAAATCTTTTATCCATTCTGTCCATGCTATGAATCGCATAAATTTCATCAACTATTCTAATCACATCTATATAAGAAAATAAATAAAATTTAGTATTGTTTGACATACATGATAATCTATGAGGAATATAAATTTGATACATACCTATAAGAAATTCTTTGAATCGATCGATTCTTGATTCAATCTCTCCGTAAAGAAGAAATTGAATTTGTATTTTTCTATATCATCGTCATCGCCATCTAAAACCTTGATGTTTGTAATGATAACACAAATGAATAGATACTAAAGTGCTTATTGGCTTGTCCATCTTACTTGCAGTAACAATCTTTACATTTGAGAAAATATGAAATTTTCCTTATTGTATTAATTTTCTCAATCGTATTGTATCATTCTTACTTTAAAACCATGTACATGAGTGTTCTGTTTAAAATTGGATAAAACACTTTATAATTAAGCTAAATTTTTATTATTTAAAATCACAAATAATAATTATATATAAAAATTTAAATGTACC
The DNA here is from genome assembly GCA_012295165.1 of Asparagus setaceus. NCBI lineage: Eukaryota > Viridiplantae > Streptophyta > Magnoliopsida > Asparagales > Asparagaceae > Asparagus > Asparagus setaceus. The sequence goes on from CM022707.1 coordinate 15,378,619, forward strand.
TCATTATCAAGGAGAATAAAGTTAATTTCAGATGATATCTAGTATTTATGCTTTGTTCCTTCCCATATTCAAGTGATTCTTCCTTTTAAGATGACATCGTTTTCATCCACGTGAAGATCAATTAATGGCTTGTATGCTATAATTTTATTATTTTGTCCGACATCCTAATAAAATATCCACAAATTAATTTAATATGAATTCAATTATCAGTATATATTTAATTTGCAAAATTAGAAACTATTTTATTTTGGAAAAATTTTAATTGCAAAAATAATTTAGAAAACTGAAAAGAAATTTTAATTACCTATATATATTTATATAAATTGAAAATATATGTTTTCAAATATTTATTAGTTGCTTATATATTTAGGAAACTAATTAAATTTCATGTAATAAATAAAATATTTTAATTGCTGTACTAATTTTAAAAATATATTTTAATTGCTATAATAATTTAAATTTTTAATTTAATTAATATATTATATTAAACATTCATTTAAACGTGCGACTTCTAATCTAATTTATTTAATATATTAATAAACGGAAAATTTAATTTTTGAAAATTAAAATATATTTATTAAAATAATATTAATAGCCATAATATTTTTAAAACCAAATATCTATTTGCAAAATATTTAATTACCGTAATATTATAAAAATAGAAAAATAAAAGATCAAAACTTTGAATTGCTAAAATATTGTATATAAACCCTAAAAATATATTCAATTCAAAATTTTAATTGCTATGATATTATAAAAACCTATTTTCGAAAATATTAATTGCTATAGTATTTTACAAAACTGAAAAAATATATTTTAAATTTAATATATTAATTAACCAAAAATAAATTTTAAAAAATAAAAATATATTTATTAAAATAATATTAATAGCCATAATATTTTTAAAACCAAATATCTATTTGCAAAATATTTAATTACCGTAATATTATAAAAATAGAAAAATAAAAGATCAAAACTTTGAATTGCTAAAATATTGTATATAAACCCTAAAAATATATTCAATTCAAAATTTTAATTGCTATGATATTATAAAAACCTATTTTCGAAAATATTAATTGCTATAGTATTTTACAAAACTGAAAAAATATATTTTAAATTTAATATATTAATTAACCAAAAATAAATTTTAAAAAATAAAAATATATTTATTAAAATAATATTAATAGCCATAATATTTTTAAAACCGAATATCTATTTGCAAAATATTTAATTACTATAATACTATAAAATAAAGAAAAATAAAAGTTAAAATTTTTAATTGCTAAAATATTGTATATAAACCCTACAAAATATATTCAATTCATAATTTTAATTGCTATAATATTATAAAAACCTATTTTGAAAATATTAATTGCTATAGTATTTTACAAAACTGAAAAAATACATTTTAAATTTAATATATTAATTAACCGAAAAATAATTTTTTAAAATTAAAATATAATTATTAAAATAATATTAATAGCCATAATATTTTTAAAACCGAACATCTATTTGTAAAATATTTAATTACTTTAATATTATAAAATAAAAAAAATAAAAGTTAAAATTTTGAATTGCTAAAATATTGTTTATAAACCCTACAAAATATATTCAATTCAAAATTTTTAATTGCTATAATATTTATAGTAAATTAACTAAAATTATTTAAAATAAATAAATCTAATTACCTTGGTGGTATGTCGAACAATCATTCCGTGCTTGGATGAAATATCATTTATATTATCTGATCTTGATCTTTCAGCCAAAATACATGAAGAACGTTGTTTAGCTACTTGAGCGTTGATAAATTCACCAAATCTACGTCTGTAGAACCATATACACGCAAATGTTACGATTAATTATTTACTACAGACTACATTATATAATCTATTTCTAAAATTTTGATGTTCATAAAAAGTGTACACTCACCTTTGACATCTGATTCTTGGTAATAGATCATTGCAAATAACATTCATATTGTGTAAGATTTTTATCTAGCATAAACATCACAGTAGCAATATTGGTGAAAATAAACAAACTAACCAATATAATAATATAATAAAACTATCAAATTATAAGTTAAAATTCAAAAATTCAATAAATGATAACAATTATATAATGTAATGTTTGAAAATATTAGTGTACAATGTACCTTTCCCTCCATGATGTTGATTTTCGACGCCATAAGTATCAACGTTAACATGATCCTAATTCTTAGCAGACGATCTAACATGCATCACTTGATTAGTTATCTTTCCAAGGGCGTCTGCAAAGCGATTGATCCGAATATTTATCTATTTGTTTCTCTTTGCATTTAAAATATCTTTACGACGTTTTCTAGCTTCCTTGCTCTTTATATCAACTCTATTTTGTCGATCATCTAAAGCATTTATGTTACTTAGTCATTTTGATCTTATGATTTCAAGGCGATAGCATCGTCGAAACTTAGATAAATGCATTCTACCTTCTATATCTTTCATATTCTAACAGAGAACTAAGTTAATCATGAAATCAAAAGGTGTAGACATAAAACAAGAACTAAATTATTTTGGTAAAATGTATTGTAAAGCTAAATAAATTTAAAATCTAAATATTGTAACTCAATTATAATATATTTTAAAAATATATGTATGCATTTTAAAATATTTAGACTATCTTGGACAATATCTTTAGTAATTAATTTAAATCAAATATTTATATATATAAAAATCAATTTATAATCAAATATTCAGTCGTTATATTTTATTTAAAATATTTTCCAATACTCTAAATTTATTAGAAAATATTGCAAATAAATTATAATATGTGAATATATGATTATAAATTGATTTCTTCTATAATGAATATATAATTTGAATTAGTTACTAAAGATATTGTCAAAGATATTCTATAAATTCGAAAATCCGTACATATATATTTAAAATTGTTTTCTATATGTTGTAATACAAATAAAAATTGAAAATAATTCTAATTTCTTTTTAAATACCGTATAAATGTATTTCAAAATATGATATACAAACAGAAAAGCATAAAAATAAATACCAATTATATACTATAATTGTCATAATCATATACTACAATTGTTGTAATATTTTTAAAATGCATATTTTTTCAAAACTGAAAATATAGTTTTATAAAAATTTAAATATTTTAAAGAAACTGATTTAAAAACTCTAAATATTTAAAAATATAGTTTCTCAAAAATATAAAAATTAATTTCCTAAAAGATATACAAACTGAAAAATCTTTAAATGATATATACTAAAAATTAACTTACAAATATCTTCTGAAATTTCTAAAATTGAAATGTTTAAATTATCAAAACTTAACTTTCCAATAAGATATCTTGAACCGAAAATATAAAATGTAACAACAAATTATATACTATAATTATTATAATATTATTAAGAAAAAGTTAAATATTTTATCAAAACTGAAAATATTTTTCCTGAAAATAGAAAATATTTTAAAGAAATATCATATTTAAAAATAGTTTTTAATAATTTGAAATAATTACAACATTTTATTTTCTAAATACCTTTTAAATTAACATCAAAATATGATATATGGATAGAAAAGCTTAAAAATAAATACCAATTATATACTATAATTGTTGTAATTATATACTATTATTATTATAATATTAAGAAAAATTTAATATTTTATCAAACTGAAAATAATTTTTTCTAAAAACAGAAAATATTTTAAAGAAATTGAATATTTAAAAATAGTTTTTAATAATTTGAAATAACTACAACTTTTTATTTTCTAAATACCTTTTAAATTAACATGAAATCAAAATATGATATATGGATAGAAAAGCTTAAAAATAAATACCAAAAATATACTATAATTGTTGTAATTATATACTATAATTGTAGTAATATTATTAAACAATTTAAAAATATTCAAAAATAAATATTATTAAACAATTTAAAAATAAATATTACATAATTTTTGGCTAAGTATCATAAAACCCCTTAACTTTGGACAATTAGCGAAAACCCCCTTAACTTTCAAAATATCAAAAAACCCCTTAAGTATTGGGATTATCACAAAACCCCTCTAACTTTTAGATTTTATCAGAAAACCCCATTAACTTTGAGATTTTATCAGAAAACCCCTAAATTAGGGGTTTTCTGATAACATCTCAAAGTTAGGGGTTATCTGATAACCCCTAAAGTTAAGGGGTTTTATGATATTTTCAAAGTTAAGGGGGTTTTCTGATAATCATCAAAGTTAAGGGGTTTTATAATATTTAGCCTAATTTTTTGATATCCGAAAATATTGTTAAAAACCAAAATTTTAAAATTTATAAAAATCCAAAAATATTAAAACAATTTATTTTCTAAATAATCAAAAAATTTAACTCAAAATTATATAAAAACTAAAAATCTTTAAATGATATATATTGAAAATCAACTTCCAAATAACTTCTAAAATTTATAAAATTGAAAAATTAAAATTACAATTATATTTAAATTATCAAAAATTAACATCCTAAAAGATATACAAAATGAAAATGGTTAAAAGTAACTACCAATTATATACTATAATTGTTGTAATTTTTAAGGAAAAATTTGAAATTTTGTCAAAATTGATATTATTTATTTCTTAAAACCAAAATTTTACCTGAATTGTTGTAAAAATATTTTCAAAATCTTACTTTATATGAAAATCGAATCACTTTTAAGAAACCAAATTTTTAAAAATAATTATAAAAGATAAAAAATATTGCAACACTTTATAATCTTAAAATTAACTACCTAATAAAACGGCAAATATATTTAACAAACTAAAATTTTAAAAATAAATATAAAAATCCGAAATTATTGGAATATTTAGAAATATTTAAGAACAAATTTGAAATTTTAAGATAAAAATTATATAAATTTTTAAAACTTATAATTTGTCAAAATCAATTATATCTTTTTCTAACAACAGAAAATTCAACACAATTATTATTAAAATATTTATTAAATATTAGTATCAAAACCAAAAATCTCAGTTTAAATAAAACCTAAATATTTTGAGAAATGTATTTTTAAAAATTATAAAAATTGACTGGAATTATTAAAACCGAAAATAGTTATAAAAAGATAGAAAATATTACAACAATTTATTTTCAGAAAATAATTTTAAAAATCCAAAATGTAAAAATTGGGATAAAAAATATTGGAACACTTTATTTTCAGAAAATTATCAAATAACATATGATGTTAAAAATTAACTACCTAAGAAAACCTAAATATATTTAACAAACTAAAATTTTAAAAATGAATATTAAAATCCGAAATTATTAGAATATTTAGAAATATTTAAGAACAAATTTGAAATTTTAGAAAAATTATAAAATTTATTTAAAAATTATATTTTGTCGGAACCAATTATATTTTTTCTAAAATAGAAAATTTAACACAATTATTATAAAAATATTTAGAAAATATTAGTATCAAAACCAAAAATCTTACTTTAAATGAAAACCTAAATATTTTTAGAAATAAATTTTTAAAAATTATAAAAATTGACTGGAATTATAAAAATTGACTGGAATTATAAAAATTGAAAATAATTATAAAAAGATAGAAAATATTACAACAATTTATTTTCAGAAAATAATTTTAAAAATCAAAAATGTAAACAATTGAGAAAAAGTGACTGGAAAAGTAAATTAGAATTTCTAGGCATAGTTAAACTTTACCCAATTTTAAATTATTTACCTGATGTATTTCTGGAGTTTATTCGAACTCCTGATTATAGATCATAAAAGAATATGCATGATTGAGTTGTTCACGCACAATATGAAAAATGTCTATATGATATTTTTAAAATATCGATTCAAGTTTTAATATTTTCAAAATCCATAAATTATTTAAAAAATAAATTAATTACCTCGTTTGATCTTTTCATTGGAGGCTCCCTCTCACGAAGACAAAGACCGTACCTATAACCTTAAAGTATTTTTAAAAATCCGAAAGTATAACAACAATTTATATACAAAAATTATTAAAATCCTTAAATATTTCACCAAAACTTAATTCAATACCTCGTTTGATCTATCCATTGGAGGCTCCCTCTCAGAGCAGACCAAGTACCTATAACATTAAAAATTAATCAAAATCCGAAAATATAACCACAATTAATATAAAAAGTTTTTCAAAATCATAACATATAACTATCGAAAATCATGGTAAAAATAATTTCGTATTTTTAGTTCAAAACCGAATTTGGAGGTGATGGAGAGAATATGCCTTTTGGAGGTGATGGAGAGAATATGCCTTTTTGGTAGAAAATATATGATTATCTTGATTATAGGAATTTATAAAATCACGATCTTTATATTTGATAGTTTTATCATTCGGTTTTAAATCACAGTAAACATTGTTATTTCTATAATTCTCCCAAAGATACTAAATATCGAAATAATTTGATTTTTGTTATGAAAAGATTTGGTTTTGATAAGATTTTATTTTCGGATTTTGATTAATTTTTAATGTTATAGGTACTTGGTCTGCTCTGAGAGGGAGCCTCCAATGGATAGATCAAACGAGGTATTGAATTAAGTTTTGGTGAAATATTTAAGGATTTTAATAATTTTTGTATATAAATTGTTGTTATACTTTCGGATTTTTAAAAATACTTTAAGGTTATAGTGTACGGTCTTTGTCTTCGTGAGAGGGAGCCTCCAATGAAAAGATCAAACGAGGTAATTAATTTATTTTTTAAATAATTTATGGATTTTGAAAATATTAAAACTTGAATGATATTTTAAAATATCATATAGACATTTTTTCATATTGTGCTGAACAACTCAATCATGCATATTCTTTTATGATCTATAATCGAGTTCAATAAACTCCGAAATACATCAGGTAAATAATTTAAAATTGGGTAAAGTTTAACTATGCCTAGAAATTCTAATTTACTTTTCCAATACTTTTCTCAATTGTTTACATTTTTGATTTTTAAAATTATTTTCTGAAAATAAATTGTTGTAATATTTTCTATCTTTTTATAATTATTTTCAATTTTTATAATTCCAGTCAATTTTTATAATTCCAGTCAATTTTTATAATTTTTAAAAATTTATTTCTAAAAATATTTAGGTTTTCATTTAAAGTAAGATTTTTGGTTTTGATACTAATATTTTCTAAATATTTTTATAATAATTGTGTTAAATTTTCTATTTTAGAAAAAATATAATTGGTTCCGACAAAATATAATTTTTAAATAAATTTTATAATTTTTCTAAAATTTCAAATTTGTTCTTAAATATTTCTAAATATTCTAATAATTTCGGATTTTAATATTCATTTTTAAAATTTTAGTTTGTTAAATATATTTAGTTTTCTTAGGTAGTTAATTTTTAACATCATATGTTATTTGATAATTTTCTGAAAATAAAGTGTTCCAATATTTTTATCCCAATTTTTACATTTTGGATTTTTAAAATTATTTTCTGAAAATAAATTGTTGTAATATTTTCTATCTTTTTATAACTATTTTCGGTTTTAATAATTCCAGTCAATTTTTATAATTTTTAAAAATACATTTCTCAAAATATTTAGGTTTTATTTAAACTGAGATTTTGGTTTTGATACTAATATTTAATAAATATTTTAATAATAATTGTGTTGAATTTTCTGTTGTTAGAAAAAGATATAATTGATTTTGACAAATTATAAGTTTTAAAAAATTTATATAATTTTATCTTAAAATTTCAAATTTGTTCTTAAATATTTCTAAATATTCCAATAATTTCGGATTTTTATATTTATTTTTAAAATTTTAGTTTGTTAAATATATTTGCCTTTTATTAGGTAGTTAATTTTAAGATTATAAAGTGTTGCAATATTTTTATCTTTTATAATTATTTTTAAAAATTTGGTTTCTAAAAAGTGATTCGATTTTCATATAAAGTAAGATTTTGAAAATATTTTACAACAATTCAGGTAAAATTTTGGTTTTAAGAAATAAATAATATCAATTTTGACAAAATTTCAAATTTTTCCTTAAAATTACAACAATTATAGTATATAATTGGTAGTTACTTTTAACCATTTTCATTTTGTATATCTTTTAGGATGTTAATTTTTGATAATTTAAATATAATTGTAATTTTAATTTTTCAATTTTATAAATTTTAGAAGTTATTTGGAAGTTGATTTTCAATATATATCATTTAAAGATTTTTAGTTTTTATATAATTTTTGAGTTAAATTTTTTGATTATTTAGAAAATAAATTGTTTTAATATTTTTGGATTTTTATAAATTTTAAAATTTTGGTTTTTAACAATATTTTCGGATATCAAAAAATTAGGCTAAATATTATAAAACCCCTTAACTTTGATGATTATCAGAAACCCCCTTAACTTTGAAAATATCATAAAACCCCTTAACTTTAGGGGTTATCAGATAACCCCTAACTTTGAGATGTTATCAGAAAACCCCTAATTTAGGGGTTTTCTGATAAAATCTCAAAGTTAATGGGGTTTTCTGATAAAATCTAAAAGTTAGAGGGGTTTTGTGATAATCCCAATACTTAAGGGTTTTTTTGATATTTTGAAAGTTAAGGGGGTTTTCGCTAATTGTCCAAAGTTAAGGGGTTTTATGATACTTAGCCAAAAATTATGTAATATTTATTTTTAAATTGTTTAATAATATTTATTTTTGAATATTTTTAAATTGTTTAATAATATTACTACAATTATAGTATATAATTACAACAATTATAGTATATTTTGGTATTTATTTTTAAGCTTTTCTATCCATATATCATATTTTGATTTCATGTTAATTTAAAAGGTATTTAGAAAATAAAAAGTTGTAGTTATTTCAAATTATTAAAAACTATTTTTAAATATTCAATTTCTTTAAAATATTTTCTGTTTTAGAAAAAATTATTTTCAGTTTGATAAAATATTAAATTTTTCTTAATATTATAATAATAATAGTATATAATTACAACAATTATAGTATATAATTGGTATTTATTTTTAAGCTTTTCTATCCATATATCATATTTTGATGTTAATTTAAAAGGTATTTAGAAAATAAAATGTTGTAATTATTTCAAATTATTAAAAACTATTTTTAAATATGATATTTCTTTAAAATATTTTCTATTTTCAGGAAAAAATATTTTCAGTTTTGATAAAATATTTAACTTTTTCTTAATAATATTATAATAATTATAGTATATAATTTGTTGTTACATTTTTATATTTTCGGTTCAAGATATCTTATTGGAAAGTTAAGTTTTGATAATTTAAACATTTCAATTTTAGAAATTTCAGAAGATATTTGTAAGTTAATTTTAGTATATATCATTTAAAGATTTTTCAGTTTGTATATCTTTTAGGAAATTAATTTTTATATTTTGAGAAACTATATTTTTAAATATTTAGAGTTTTTAAATCAGTTTCTTTAAAATATTTAAATTTTTATAAAACTATATTTTCAGTTTTGAAAAAATATGCATTTTAAAAATATTACAACAATTTATTTTCAGAAAATAATTTTAAAAATCAAAAATGTAAACAATTGAGAAAAAGTGACTGAAAAGTAAATTAGAATTTCAAGCATAGTTAAACTTTACCCAATTTTAAATTATTTACCTGATGTATTTCTGAGTTTATTCAACTCCCGATTATAGATCCAAAAAGAATATGCATGATTGGAGTTGTTCACCGACAATATGAAAAATGTCTATATGATATTTTTAAAATATCGATTCAAGTTTTAATATTTTCAAAATAGGTTTTTATAATATTATAGCAATTAAAATTATGAATTGAATATATTTTGTAGGGTTTATATACAATATTTTAGCAATTAAAAATTTTAACTTTTATTTTCTTTATTTTATAGTATTATAGTAATTAAATATTTTGCAAATAGATATTCGGTTTTAAAAATATTATGGCTATTAATATTATTTTAATAAATATATTTTTATTTTTAAAATTTATTTTTGGTTAATTAATATATTAAATTTAAAATATATTTTTTCAGTTTTGTAAAATACTATAGCAATTAATATTTTCGAAAATAGGTTTTTATAATATCATAGCAATTAAAATTTTGAATTGAATATATTTTTAGGGTTTATATACAATATTTTAGCAATTCAAAGTTTTGATCTTTTATTTTCTATTTTTATAATATTACGGTAATTAAATATTTTGCAAATAGATATTTGGTTTTAAAAATATTATGGCTATTAATATTATTTTAATAAATATATTTTAATTTTCAAAAAATTAAATTTTCCGTTTATTAATATATTAAATAAATTAGATTAGAAGTCTGACGTTTAAATGAATGTTTAATATAATATATTAATTAAATTAAAAATTTAAATTATTATAGCAATTAAAATATATTTTAAAATTAGTACAGCAATTAAAATATTTTATTTATTACATGAAATTTAATGCTTCCTAAATATATAAGCAACTAATAAATATTTGAAAACATATATTTTCAATTTATATAAATATATATAGGTAATTAAAATTTCTTTTCAGTTTTCTAAATTATTTTTGCAATTAAAATTTTTCCAAAATAAAATAGTTTCTAATTTTGCAAATTAAATATATACTGATAATTGAATTCATATTAAATTAATTTGTGGATATTTTATTAGGATGTCGACAAAATAATAAAATTATAGCATACAAGCCATTAATTGATCTTCAGTGGATGAAAACGATGTCATCTTAAAAGGAAGAATCACTTGAATATGGGAAGGAACAAACTAAATACTAGATATCATCTGAAATTAACTTTATTCTCCTTGATAATGAGGTACATTTAAATTTTTATATATAATTATTATTTGTGATTTTAAATAATAAAAATTTAGCTTAATTATAAAGTGTTTTATCCAATTTTAAACAGAACACTCATGTACATGGTTTTACCAGTAAGAATGATACAATACGATTGAGAAAATTAATACAATAAGGAAAATTTCATATTTTCTCAAATGTAAAGATTGTTATCAGAAGTAAGATGGACAAGCCAATAAGCACTTTAGTATCTATTCATTTGTGTTATCGCACAAACATCAAGGTTTTAGATGACGATGACGATGATATAGAAAAATACAAATTCAATTTCTTCTTTACTGAGAGATTGAATCAAGAATCGATCGATTCAAAGAATTTCTTATAGGTATGTATCAAATTTATATTCCTCATAGATTATCATGTATGTCAAACAATACTAAATTTTATTTATTTTCTTATATAGATGTGATTAGAATAGTTGATGAAATTTATGCGATTCATAGCATGGAGGGAATGGATAAAAGATTTTGTTTAGAAGTTTTACACTCGCATGATAATGAGTAAGTTATGATTTTATTATTCTTTATATGAAATATACATAAATAAATTTTATACCATAAATTTTTAATAAATTTTTATCTTTTATCGTTCAATACCATAGCTATCACTTTGTGGAAAGATTTAGCATGTACTCTAGAGGAAAAATTAAAATGAGAGAATCAAAGCTCATTGGTTATTATTGTGACCTTTGTTGTACTCTAGATTTAAAGGTGTATATATATATATATATATATATATATATATATATATATATATATATATATATATATATATATATATATATATATATATATATATATATATATATATATATGATAATGTATATTTGTATGTCAAATTATAAACTTGCATGATTTTAAATATATACATAATATTATATTATATTTCGTTAATTTTCTTTTGCAATGAAAGAATTGACAAGTCTTTCGTCCACATATGCTACAAAGTTTTATATAAATTTGAGTGATAACAAGAATGTTGTTCAAACTCAAGTGTATTTTGTAACTTTTGTGACATAATATAATTATATTTTCATAATTCTTTTTGACAGCTATGTGAATTATAAGTAATTATTTTACTTATCTTTTTACTCGTTACATTGATGCCTAACTCAATACCAAATTATTGAGATCTGGAACAAGATCGCTAAGCACACAAGTCAAATTTGAAATTGACGATGGTACAATTGATGACATTTTTAGTAAATGAATTGTATGACTAAGAATGTAAGTGAATTTTAATTTATTTTTGTATTGAATTATTTTCTAAACATTATATATAGTCAATTATAGTTTTTAACACTATCAATATAAGAAACATGATACAATGAAAAAGTTATCTTATTATTACACAATATACTTGAATTATTAATATTTTAATTGATTTATCATGCACTTTATTATTTTGTTGGTTTTAATAATTAAATTGATGATGAAAATATTATTTATCTATACTATTTTTAGGAGAAACATTTCTTTTGCAACACTCAAATCATGGGAATTGAGGAGCTCTCCTGTTATGCATATCCTTCTCATGCCGATTGCAATAATAAGTTGAAAGAGATTAATGGGGTTCTTTAATGCAATCGTCATAAAAAGAAATCAAATATGTAGACGAAAGGTAAACATGATATTAGAATTTTGATAAATATAAATTATTTATAGTTTGTAAAAATTAAATTGAATAACCAATATATAACTAAATATGTATTTAACTTTAGGTACAAACTTACCTTACAAGTGACGAATGGAACATGCATCACTATATTTGTAATATTCCATCACGACGCTTCGCTTTGATGAAAATTGGTCCTTCGAGTTAGCATCTTCACTGGTTTGGTAACTTACATCAAATTATATTATAATTTTAATACTTTTTAATTTAATAGATGACATTGAAAATTAATATATTTTTGCTTAACCAGGATGAGACAACAAGGAGTTTCGCTTGCAATCAAGAGATTAATCGGTAGAAATATGCGTTTCCATGTTAGTTACAGAATTTAACACAAGCAAATGCATTGAAGACTACACGGTTATTAAAATATAGATAATTGGGTAAGACCGTGCTTAGCACGGCTAAAACACTAGTATTATATAATAATAATATAATAATAATAAGATAATGATATCGGAAAGGGTGGGGAGAGGAGCGGAGAAAGGGTCCAACTCCAAAATCGAAGGTGTAGTAGATGGGGCAGTTTGGGAAAGGAGGAGAGATGCAGATGACATCCGCTTCTTTCGCTTCAAAACCTGTGGGGATCAATCCACTTGTTATGTTTCCCGCTCTCATCTCCATCATGTTTCTTCTTCTTCTTCTGAACAACAACGCGATGAGATCAGCGGTGCTACAGAAGAAGCTGGGAGGAATAATAATAATAGCAGCAATAACAGTAGCGATCCATGTAAAAATTGGTCCAAGGAATCTGATAGAAATCAATGGCGGCGGCTACAGACGGCAGCGAGTACATGGCCATAGATCTGAGGGGTGCAGCAGCAGCAGGGCCTTGTGAGGGCTGATAGTGTTTCCAGGACGGAGCAGGAAGATGAAGAGCTTTGGGCTGCCATCGAGAGGTTGCCCTCCACTAAGCGCCTCAATTACGCCATCCTCCAACGTACAACACAACAACAACAACAACAACCACAACGAAAGAGGAGCTTCTTCTTCTGATGCTTGTCCAGAGGCCGTTGATGTTACTAATCTTGACCGTCAAGGCCGCCAGATGCTGGTTCAGAATGCGCTTGCTACCAATGAGCAAGACAACTACAATCTCTTAGCCGGCATCAAAGCTCGTCTCGATAGGCAAGACTTCTCTATCAATCTCATCTCTTTCATTCAAACACTTACTGATCGATGATGATGACGATGTTCATACCTCCTGGAAACAACAAGCAGGGTAGGATTGGAGGTTCCCAAGGTTGAAGTCAGATTTCACGACTTGAATGTTTCTGCTAATGTTTACGTTGGTGACAGGGCCTTGCCTAGTATCCCCAACTTCATCCAAAATGCTTTTGAGGTACATTAATTCATTCGTTCTATAAACCATTCTTACTAGCGCTTCTAGCTTCTCCATGCTTGTTTAGGATGTACAGTCATAACAAAATGCGACCTAACCTACAAACAATAGGTGTTGAACTACTTTAAAGGGAACGCCAACATACACGGCAAATTAAATCTTAAACAACACGTCACTCTTCCCCGGCCAATTGTTTTTAAATGAGCATTTAACTGGGGATGATATTAATCAGATGCCAGTTATTCCGTTCTTAGGCTTCAATCTAGCTTCTTCTTCATTAATTGTTCCATACATACATATTCAATGCAGATGCTTTTACATCCTTGAAGATACTTCGGCCAAAGAAACACTCTCTCACCATCTTGGATAATGTTAGTGGGGTGGTCAAACCAGGAAGGTGTGACAAACTCTCCTTTTTCTTTTATATGTTAATTTCTGAAACATTTCACATTCTGTATAAAACTTAGCTGATCAAACAGACAATTCACATTTTTCTCTCTCTCTCTCTTTCCCCTTTTCCTTTGAGAAGATTGCTCATTATGTTATTCGAAGAGCTGGGTTTTGTCTATGACCAGAGTTAACTCAGTTAGGACTTAATCTTGTTAGTTGTTACACTTCTCTTAATAAAGCCTTATCTCTTAATAAAGTTATAAAAGTAGCACTTTAATATGCTGTTATAAGAAAGTAGCACTTTTACACTCTAAGTTGTAAGAAAGTAGCACTTCAACACCTTCTATTAATTGTCGACATATTTCTAGGAACATTCCCAAGACAACTAATGTAGTTAACGTGCCAATTCTTTTACAACTTATGGTATTAAATGCTACTTTTTACAACTTAGAATATTTAAATATAAAGATGGTGAAACAATAGAGTATTTAAGTGCCATTTAGCCTTATTCAAATTGGGCTCTTGCCCAATTATACCTAGAAAACAGCCCAATATCATGCCTACAAAACACTAAATATTTTGGGCTAAATGGTCTAAGCAATTAGAAGTTCTGGAATTTATATTGTGCTTATCATTTATTACGCTTATGGTGGCAGAATGACCCTTCTATTGGGACCTCCTGGTGCCGGGAAGTCCACCTTACTCTTGGCTCTTGCCGGTAAACTTGACTCTAATTTAAAGGTACTTTTTTAATTCTTTATTTTCACTTTTTCTCAATTAGAGGGAGAAAGAAAATATTATTACTTATTGACCTTTATGATCATTGTGTTGAGATTGTACAATGCAATGCATAACATGCTCTAGAAGTATTAATTTTCTCGACCATTTATAAGTAGCATCCTGTATCATAACAAGTCAAAATAATATATTGAGAAATACACTGGTGGGAAGTTGTAGAAAAGGAAATAGAAGACATGATTTTCATTAATGAAGAGATTATATACATACATGCTTAAGAATATGTATAATGTGTAACTATTAACTAGCATGAGAAGGTAAGAAGTCAGATCCTGTACATGCTGTACATGTTACCATAGGAGTTCATCAAAGCTTGATATTAAACTCTTTATCTCTTCTTCAGCTATGGATGGACTTATTAGGCAGGCATGGACCTGCTAGGCACACAGAGTGATATTCATGAATCATGATGCACAAATAATTTGAAGTCTCAGTTTTAATTATTAAGATTCTAGGTGGTAATATAGGATTACGGGAGATTTTGGGTGTTAGTCTGTGAAAACTTATGTTTCTTAATGATTTAAGTTATGAAAAATCTTATCTGTAGTTTAATATACACATGGCCCTACTGGTTAAAGTAGTAATATTCAAAAGGGCAATACTTCAAATCTCCTCCTCTATCCTCTGCTTATGTATTTATTCACCTATCAAGTGAATATTTTCATTTGATTTTGAATTTTGGTAAATATGTTTAGCATGGACAACATAGGTACCGAATTTTTTTTCTGTTTATTTTTCTCTTTCTAGGAAACCTGTTCGACATTGATTGGTTCTTGAAATACTTACCATCTTCCTGACCTGTTTTTTAAAAAAATGTAATGGACGATTCGATCTATTTACTATGATGTGGTATATCTTTTATTTTTTCCTCGGGACCCTCCTTAGATCTTAAATCTTGTTGATTCTCTAAGTACATAACACTAGTGGGACATAGCCCTAACCTCATGAAGCACACACCTAGCAGAGTAATAGTCCAGTTCAAACCAAAAGAAATTAGAATAAAAGGGAGATACATTTACTTAAGTCTTATGGAAATTGCAGATACAATATCTGCTGAAAGGAGGTGACTATGATGAAGAAAACCAGATTGAGAGTCTAAGTAAAGAACAACATTATTGTCCAATCTATTGGCAATATAATTTTACCTTTATAACATGATAAATATCATGCATTTTAAACCATTTAATTCATTGAAAATATCTACTGAAAATACCAGTATTAATAGTTGACTCTCAAACTGTAGTTCAAAGCTGATGTCAGTAGTTACTTGTTAGTTTCTGCCATATCTTATTTTGCCTTTCCTTGTGTACAATTACTACTTTTAGTAACAGTATCTGCTTCGATGTGAATTATATAACCTGCTTCATGTAGAATGTGTATTTGTATTTTATCACCTTGACCTTGTTAAGATATATTCTCAGCCCCTTTTCTCCATCTTCTTAAGTCAGGTAACCGGACAAGTGAAGTATAATGGAAAATCTCTTGATGAGTTTTTTGTTCAAAGAACATCTGCATACATCAGTCAGACAGACAATCATATCGGAGAGCTAACTGTTCGTGAGACTTTAGATTTTGCTGCAAGATGTCAGGGTGCAAACGACAATTTTTCCGGTTGTCTTTCTACTCAACCTTTTATTATTACTTTCCTCCAAATGATTATGGGTTCTCTACAAGCAGGAAGATTTTATAATTTAACAAGTATGCTGAGACTAATTTATCTTTCAAAGATGTTTTTGAATTTCTTCCTATCCTACATGTACTACACCCCAACTCCCTCCCTCACACATACACACACAGTAAGGCTCATGCACATAAATGGATAGTTTTCATGGTTCTATGCACATCATAGTTAGTTCTGAGGCATAATGTTCCAGTTATCCTCTACTAGAATAATGAATCAGCAGATATCTTTTTTCTAATCTGAAGTTCGTGTATTGCTTCTATGCTTCATAAAAATGTTAACTTTTCTTTTTCCCCTTTTTTCCTTTATTCTCTTGTCCTTTTCTATCCTTCTAGTAAGTAGGCTTCTTAATTTGTTAGTTGGCCAAGTTTCCTACTGCAGTTCCTGGTTCCACAAACTGTTAACTATGAATTTCATGGAGCCCTATTTCTAGACGATCCAAACCTATCATCTTGATCTACACATTCGAACTAGGCTGAGAATGAGATGCAAAGAAATTTCAAAACTTTGTCCTGATGCATCACGTGGATCTTTTTTCTTGTGGTGGATAACATGTTTTTAACAAGTTACTTATGGAGGTGGAAGTTTTGAAACCACTTGTTCACTCATCAATACTATTTTGGACGTCAGCAGATGTTCTCACCATGACTTCAAATATTATCAGCACTGATCCATGTTGGATCAGTGTAACTATGAGTATTCTGAAACACGCCATAGAAAATCAGTCTCCGCCAATTTTGTTGATTGAGCATGATGGCTAATAGAAAATATTTTACTATCCCTTGCCTTTAATTGAGTGTCTAGATTCAATGTATATGTTAAATATTTTATATTCTTGCTTTAATCAGTCTCCGTCACATTTTGTTCAATTGATAATTTGATATTTGACAATTAATCTTTATCATCTTTGGATCTTGACCGTTTTCTGTCTTTTTCTTTTTGCCAACTAATGTTGTGTATACTTTTTCATTAACAGTGAGACCGGAAAAAAGAAACAAAGTTCTTCCATTGAAAATCAAAGAGTATGTGCTTGCACGATTCAACATTTCTGTGAACTTCAACTCACTACTTATTAATATGCACAGATTCACATGTCTAGTTTAGGAAGTCATGGTATGAATCACCTAATCGAATCGAAGAGTACTGCATATGTTTATTCAGACATGCAATGATAAATGTTTTAATTTAAAACACTTTTCATACACTTCTTGACGATATCCTACACTTCACATTCATTTCTTGAAACCTCGTTAGACATAGTTCGGTTTTTGGCCCATGCACAAGTTTAAAACTATGACTTTATATAGGGTCGCTTGAGTGTAATTCAAAATGACCAATTTCCAATTATAATGATCAACAAAATAAAAGAAACTTAAAAATATGATAGGAATTTTGATTCTAATAACACGTGAATAGAGAAAAAAGTATAATCTCATGTAATTTATTAATTTCAATATATGTATGTAGTCGCGGGCCCCGCACCTTACATTTTGCAATTTTGTCGTCCCCTGCATCGCACTCGACCAACACCCATACCGGGTACCCATACCTGCACCCTAACCGCTTCCATGCAACTTAGATCTACACTAGCTGACTTGATCTAGGAGATATTTCTTCAACTTGTTATAATAACCAATGGGACCATCTTTATGGTTATGTTTGTTGTTACAAAGTCCATCCAAGTCAAAACCATAGTTGCATGGAACCCGGTTCATTCCAGTTCAAGGACGGCACGAAGCGTAATGCCACTCATTGAGAATCGGGTAGAAGGGGGTAGGCATCGGTACACCATGGAACTTGGTACGCTTTAGGTTTGGTTCTAAAATGTAGGAATAAAAGGTTTTGCAAGCGCTAAGTTTAAGAAATATGCTAGTTCAAGTTGATAATATCAATGGTAAAAGAATTTTGAGAATCATGTTGCAATTAATGTATGCATACTTTATTTGCCTAATTTCTCATGTTATTTTTGTTTATTCTCTTGAAAAGAGTTATTTTTATCAAAATTTCAATTGGTTTGAATTCTAAATCGGGTCATTAGAATTGGTGAGTCGTCGTGTTCCACCACCGAACGGGATGATTGAACCCGGTCGCGTTCGCTATGGTGTCCCACGCCCTGACTTTTATGGTCAAACTCGAAAGGGAACATGCTTTGATGCATCATAGTTAATGCCTTATTATTTTGTTCCTGAACAATGTTAGTTTTCCTTTCACTTGCAAATTGTGTTCTGCTCATGATTAGTTCTCTTTGCTTCATCTGTTCATGTATAAAGATTATTTAAAAGATCTAGCCAGGCTTGAGAAGGAAAGGAATGTGCGTCCCACTCCAGAAATTGATGCATTTATGAAGGTCATAATCCATGCTGCTGCAAATTGCTCAACGTACTATCTTTGTGCTGCTTTTGTCCGAAATTGCACCTTTACAAATTCTATTGTACAGGCAACTTCAGTTGTAAGAAGCACAGCCTTGCAACAGACTACATCTTAAAGGTACTTGCTTGATGTGTGCAGATACGCAGGTTGGTAGTGATATGGTAAGGGGTGTCTCAGGCGGTCAGAAAACGAGTGACAACAGGTTATTAGTCTTCTATGCTCTGAAATCAACCTTTAGACCCTTCTAATCATTAGTTTCTCCCGTGTTGATAATTACGCTTTTACCCAATTTGGAATCATTTCTTCCATTATTACTTAAATTCTTATTCTAATTGATGCTCTATTTTGAAATTTGAAGTTCAAAAGATAACTTTAAAGGTTCTTTTACATGTTCGATATTTGAAATGATTTAAACTCTACCAACCTGAGAATAGAGTTTTAGTTGTCATTTGGCACTTTAATGTGTTTCTTTTAGTTTCTTTGGGTCAGCACCTGCTCTACCAATTAGTGGTTATTTTACTTTTATTTTATTGTCTATCACAAGCCTTTAAAATAAAAGGCAGAATAAAGATAGCCTTCGTCTTAGGTAGCTGATACCAGCATGAACTAAATCCTGTAATCATGTCAGTTAGAGAATATTTTCTCCATTTTTCTATGTTACTATTCTTATCCTTTTAGTCTTCGTATAAAAAGTTGATAGTGGAGCTTTGGCTGGGCTATTATCGTGATGTAGAAGTAGAGCACTACTTCTACTATAATTTTGAGGTGGAGAACATTTTAGTTGAAGGAAAAAGTTTAATTTCACACACTAAAGAAATTGATTTCCAGTTCGGTAATCTTGATGTTTTATACTGATTAATTATTTGCTAAGATAGACTATGAGAATATCTTTGAATTGCATGCAAATGGAAATCTACTAGTTGTGTGGTTATCATATTTTGTTACTTAGCAAAAATTCAAGGAAAGGGCATTCGTTCTTTATATTTAGGGTTTCAGATTCATATTCTCATTAATGAACTATATGAAAAATAACTTCAGCTTTTCTTAAAAAGAAAAGAACTTCTCAAGTAAATATGGATATTCTAGATGTCACTACTTAAAGTGCATAATGGAAGCCTCTTCCTCTTAGATGGCTTGCAAATTTTTTTGCATCATTCAATAAGATATTTTATTGATTTTCTTAGTTACCGTTGAGTGCAGGAGAAATGATTGTTGGGCCGAGGAAAACTCTCTTCATGGATGAAATTTCTACCGGGCTTGATAGCTCTACAACTTATCAAATAGTGAAATGTATGCAGAATTTTGTGCATCAGATGGAGGCTACTGTGCTGATCTCCCTACTGCAGCCTGCACCAGAAACGTTTGACCTATTTGATGATATATTACTTTTATCTGATGGGCATATCATTTATCAAGGTCCCAGGATACATGTTGTTGAATTCTTTGAATCATTCGGGTTTTCACTGCCACCTGTAAAGGGGTTGCTGACTTTCTCCAAGAGGTAATTCATTTATCTATTTAAATAGGACAGTGATGCTTGCACATTTGCACCAGCAGGCTGAGTTCCATACTTGCAGGTTACATCTAAAAGGATCAAGCACAGTATTGGTCCGATCATTCCAGACCATATGTATATCTACCTGCTTCAAGGTTTTCTGAAGCATTCAAACAATCTGAATATGGAAAATCTGTAGACTCCAGTCTCTCTGCTCCTAATGATGCAACCAAATTTCTTCCTTCAGCTCTTACCAGAACAAAGTTTGCTTTATCCAATTTGACCTTATTAAGGCATGCTTCTCTAGGGAAGTTCTTCTAATTAAGCGCATCGCTTCCTTTATATTTTCAGAACATGTCAGGTATGTTTCATTGTTCATTCTTATATGATTGTTTTGATACACTCCTATCCTTTTGCTTTACCTTTATCTCTGATAATATTCAGTGCTGATGGGTGATAAGGAAGTGAAGTCTACCTATTCATTGATGCCAAAAAGTAATGTCTCAGCTCCTCCCGCCTGAGACCACACGAAAGTTTAAAGTCTCATCACGCCAAGTGTATCGCCGAATTTAAAATGCTCAAAATTCAAATCTATGAAAACAAGTAAAACCTTTTGTCCCAAATATTTTGAGTCCGCTACATGAATCCTCTTTCTTGATTCAGGCCTGTTTTGTAGAAGTAGCTATGAAGTAGTGAAAATAAAAGAAGTAGGACTATTTCTTCTACTCCGAAAGCAAAAAGTATGTTTGTTTCAATAGGAAAACTACTTTCAATAGGAAAACTACTCGTACTTCCTTAAATGTTGACGGGTCTATGTGCATCCTTACTTAAACATTCTTCTGGCCCTCAAGACTAGGAAGCAACCGAAGTAGCCGATAGGTGAGACAATTTAGAATAAAATTAAATTTTATATTACATGGATATTCTTTATTTCTAAAATTCGAAAGATTCTCTTCTCTCTTCCTAACGATGTTTATAATTGCTACCCAACCAAAACAAGTAATACTGGAAGTGAACGAAGCAATACTGATATATACAAAAATTATTAAAACTCTTTAATATTTCACCAAAACTTAATTCAATACCTCGCTTGATCTAACCATTGTTTTCCTCTACTAAGATCTAAGACCAAGTACCTATAACATTAAAAATTAATCAAAATCCGAAAATATAACCACAATTAATATAAAAAGTTTTTCAAAATCATAACATATAACTATCGAAAATCATGGTAAAAATAATTTCGTGATTTTTAGTTCAAAACCCTAATTTGGAGGCATGGAGAGAATATGCCTTTTGGAGGTGATGGAGAGAATATGCCTTTTTGCAGAAAATTAGCATGATTATTTGATTATAGAATTTATAAAATCACCATCTTTTATTTGATAGTTTTATCATTCGCTTTTAAATCACAAGAAACATTGTTATTTCTATAATTCTCCAAAGATACTAAATATCCAAATAATTTGATTTTGTTACATTTGGCTTTGATAAGATTTTATTTTCTGATTTTGGATGGTTAATAACAAATGAATATAAACTTATCAGTTTGTAACAAAATTTGACAGCATGACTTATCAAAACCAAATCTTGTCAAAGAATAGTTAATAACCAAATCTTATTTTCGGATTTTGTACAATCTTTATATTTGTTATCTACTTTGAGTAACCTTTTACTAAATAGGATCTTTTAATAATAGATTAAATAATTTTGATTGGACTCGGCCAATCACAATATTTAATAGATTGATTTGATGGCTAATCACAATATTTAATAGATTAATAGATAGCTCTGCAGAAAATTTGAGATATTCAAATATCCGAAATAATTCGCTTTTTTGTTATGAAAAGATTTGCTCTTTTGATAAGATTTTGGTTTAATTTGACTAAAATACCTTTGATTTTTTATTTTAAAAGATGATCTGCTAGAGATCAACGCCCACGTGTCAAAATAATTCTAAGTGTTTAATAATCCTATGCCAGCAATTCAGCTGGCGCCTTTGGCTATTTTAATGATACCCTAAGTAGCATAACGTGAATTGAATCTAACGCCCTGTTGTATTTCCATTTTAGGTTTCGGAATTCAAATTTTAATTAAAAGGTGCATAAACCTGCAAAGATCCACGACGGCCTATTGGCCACACTTCAAAATTAATGGCCCATGTACTATACACGTTGGCTCTCATGCGTTTTAAATTAATTGCTCTAATTTAAATCTTTTAATAATTAATTAATCCAGTAACAAAAGTAACGACCTTACACTACATATTTTCCTCGCCGTTATATTTTCTCTAATTTTAACCCCTTAAAATATATAGGATATGTCCTAATTACTCATAATAATAATAAGCAACTCAAGTCTTGCATTCTCCACCCTAATTTCCTTATTTGTAAGCCTGTTCTCATATTAAAATTGATAGGTGTTATTCTATACAGCGAAACTTCGTGGAACAGCATAGAGATCAATTAGCATTGAAGCCAGCAGCGGAATGAAGGAGGAAGAGAGAGAGAGAGAGAGAGAGAGAGAAGAGAAATGAGTTTAGCGTGTGTGATGGTACAGTAGTATACTAGCAGACAAACTCAAGTGGTGGTGATGAGGGAGGGAGGAGTTACGTCGGTCTGCAACGGACGGCTGCGACTTCTCTACATTCTTCTGGAAGCTTACGGTGCCTCCATCATCACTTGAGTTTGTCTGCTAGTATACTACTGTACCATCACACACGCTAAACTCATTTCTCTTCTCTCTCTCTCTCTCTCTTCCTCCTTCATTCCGCTGCTGGCTTCAATGCTAATTGATCTCTATGCTGTTCCACGAAGTTTCGCTGTATAGAATAACACCTATCAATTTTAATATGAGAACAGGCTTACAAATAAAGGAAATTAGGGTGGAGAATGCAAGACTTGAGTTGCTTATTATTATTATGAGTAATTAGGACATATCCTATATATTTTAAGGGGTTAAAAATTAGAGAAAATATAACGGCGAGGAAAATATGTAGTGTAAGGTCGTTACTTTTGTTACTGGATTAATTAATTATTAAAAGATTTAAATTAGAGCAATTAATTTAAAACGCATGAGAGCCAACGTGTATAGTACATGGGCCATTAATTTTGAAGTGTGGCCAATAGGCCGTCGTGGATCTTTGCAGGTTTATGCACCTTTTAATTAAATTTGAATTCCGAAACCTAAAATGGAAATACAACAGGGCGTTAGATTCAATTCACGTTATGCTACTTAGGGTATCATTAAAATAGCCAAAGGCGCCAGCTGAATTGCTGGCATAGGATTATTAAACACTTAGAATTATTTTGACACGTGGGCGTTGATCTCTAGCAGATCATCTTTTAAATAAAAAATCAAAGGTATTTTAGTCAAATTAAACCAAAATCTTATCAAAAGAGCAAATCTTTCATAACAAAAAAGCGAATTATTTCGGATATTTGAATATCTCAAATTTTCTGCAGAGCTATCTATTAATCTATTAAATATTGTGATTAGCCATCAAATCAATCTATTAAATATTGTGATTGGCCGAGTCCAATCAAAATTATTTAATCTATTATTAAAGATCCTATTTAGTAAAGGTTACTCAAAGTAGATAACAAATATAAAGATTGTACAAAATCCGAAAATAAAGATTTGGTTATTAACTATTCTTTGACAAGATTTGGTTTTGATAAGTCATGCGTCAGTACAATGATAAGTTTATATTCATTTGTTATTAACCATCCAAAATCAGAAAATAAAATCTTATCAAAGCCAAATGTAACAAAATCAAATTATTTGGGATATTTAGTATCTTTGGAGAATTATAGAAATAACAATGTTTCTTGTGATTTAAAAGCGAATGATAAAACTATCAAATAAAAGATGGTGATTTTATAAATTCTATAATCAAATAATCATGCTAATTTTCTGCAAAAAGGCATATTCTCTCCATCACCTCCAAAAGGCATATTCTCTCCATGCCTCCAAATTAGGGTTTTGAACTAAAAATCACGAAATTATTTTACCATGATTTTTCGATAGTTATATGTTATGATTTTGAAAACTTTTTATATTAATTTGTTTATATTTTTCCGGATTTGGATTAATTTTTTAATGTTATAGGTACTTGGTCTTAGATCTTAGTAGAGGAAAACAATGGTTAGATCAAGCGAGGTATTGAATTAAGTTTGGTGAAATATTAAAGAGTTTTAATAATTTTTTGTATATATCAGTATTGCTTCGTTCACTTCCAGTATTACTTGTTTTGGTTGGGTAGCAATTATAAACATCGTTAGGAAGAGAGAAAGAGAATCTTTCGAATTTTAGAAATAAAGAATATCCATGTAATATAAAATTTAATTTTATTCCTAAATTGTCTCACCTATCGCCTACTTCTGAGGTACTTCCTAGTCTTGAGGGCGTAAAGAATGTTTAAGTAAGGATGCACATAGAGCCACGCCAACATTTAAGGAAGTACGAGTAGTTTTCCTATTGAAAGTAGTTTTCCTATTGAAACAAACATACTTTTTGCTTTCGGAGTAGAAGAAATAGTCCCTACTTCTTTTATTTTCACTACTTCATAGCTACTTCTACACAAACAAACAGGCCTCGAATCAAGAAAGAGGATTCATGTAGCGACTCAAAATATTTGGGACAAAAAGGTTTTACTTGTTTTCATAGATTTGAATTTTGAGCATTTTAAATTCGGCGATACACTTGACGTGATGAGACTTTAAACTTTCTGTGTGGTCTCAGAGCGGGAAGGACGCTGAGACATTACTTTTTTTTGGCATCAATGAATAGGTAGACTTCACTTCCTTATCACCCATCAGCACTGAATATTATCAGAGATAAAGGTAAAGCAAAAGGATAGGAGTGTATCAAAACAATCATATAAGAATGAACAATGAAACATACCTGACATGTTCTGAAAATATAAAGGAAGCGATGCCGCTTAATTAGAAGAACTTCCCTAGAGAAGCATGCCTTAATAAGGTCCAAATTGGATAAAGCAAACTTTGTTCTGGTAAGAGCTGAAGGAAGAAATTTGGTTGCATCATTAGGAGCAGAGAGACTGGAGTCTACAGATTTTCCATATTCAGATTGTTTGAATGCTTCAGAAAACCTTGAAGCAGGTAGATATACATATGGTCTGGAATGATCGGACCAATACTGTGCTTGATCCTTTTTAGATGTAACCTGCAAGTATGGAACTCAGCCTGCTGGTGCAAATGTGCAAGCATCACTGTCCTATTTAAATACGATAAATGAATTACCTCTTGGAGAAAGTCAGCAACCCCTTTACGAGGTGGCAGTGAAAACCCGAATGATTCAAAGAATTCAACAACATGTATCCTGGGACCTTGATAAATGATATGCCCATCAGATAAAAGTAATATATCATCAAATAGGTCAAACGTTTCTGGTGCAGGCTGCAGTAGGGAGATCAGCACAGTAGCCTCCATCTGATGCACAAAATTCTGCATACATTTCACTATTTGATAAGTTGTAGAGCTATCAAGCCCGGTAGAAATTTCATCCATGAAGAGAGTTTTCCTCGGCCCAACAATCATTTCTCCTGCACTCAACGGTAACTAAGAAAATCAATAAAATATCTTATTGAATGATGCAAAAAAATTTGCAAGCCATCTAAGAGGAAGAGGCTTCCATTATGCACTTTAAGTAGTGACATCTAGAATATCCATATTTACTTGAGAAGTTCTTTTCTTTTTTAAGAAAAGCGGCGAAGTTTATTTTTCATATAGTTCATTAATGAGAAATATGAATCTGAAACCCTAAATATAAAGAACGAATGCCCTTTCCTTGAATTTTTGCTAAGTAACAAAATATGATAACCACACAAACTAGTAGATTTCCATTTGCATGCAATTCAAAGATATTCTCATAGTCTATCTTAGCAAATAATTAATCAGTATAAAACATCAAGATTACCGAACTGGAAATCAATTTCTTTAGTGTGTGAAATTAAACTTTTTCCTTCAACTAAAATGTTCTCCACCTCAAAATTATAGTAGAAGTAGTGCTCTACTTCTACATCACGATAATAGCCCAGCCAAAAGCTCCACTATCAACTTTTATTAACTAAGACTAAAAGGATAAGAATAGTAACATAGAAAAATGGAGAAAATATTCTCTAACTGACATGATTACAGGATTTAGTTCATGCTGGTATCAGCTACCTAAGACGAAGGCTATCTTTATTCTGCCTTTTATTTTAAAGGCTTGTGATAGACAATAAAATAAAAGTAAAATAACCACTAATTGGTAGAGCAGGTGCTGACCCAAAGAAACTAAAAGAAACACATTAAAGTGCCAAATGACAACTAAAACTCTATTCTCAGGTTGGTAGAGTTTAAATCATTTCCAAATATCGAACATGTAAAAGAACCTTTAAAGTTATCTTTGAACTTCAAATTTCAAAATAGAGCATCAATTAGAATAAGAATTTAAGTAATAATGGAAGAAATGATTCCAAATTGGGTAAAAGCTAATTATCAACACGGAGAAACTAATGATTAGAAGGGTCTAAAGGTTGATTTCAGAGCATAGAAGACTAATAACCTGTTGTCACTGCTTTTTCTGACCGCCTGAGACACCCCTTACCATATCACTACCAACCTGCGTATCTGCACACATCAAGCCCAAGTACCTTTAAGATGTAGTCTGTTGCAAGGCTGTGCTTCTTGCCCACAACTGAAGTTGCCTGTACAATAGAATTTGTAAAAGGTGCAATTTCGGACAAAAGCAGCACAAAGATAGTACGTTGAGCAATTTGCAGCAGCATGGATTATGACCTTCATAAATGCATCAATTTCTGGAGTGGGACGCACATTCCTTTCCTTCTCAAGCCTGGCTAGATCTTTTAAATAATCTTTATACATGAACAGATGAAGCAAAAGAGAACTAATCATGAGCAGAACACAATTTGCAAGTGAAAGGAAAACTAACATTGTTCAGGAACAAAATAATAAGGCATTAACTATGATGCATCAAAGCATGTTCCCTTTCGAGTTTGACCATAAAAGTCAGGAACGTGGGACACCATAGCGAACCGCGACCCGGGTTCAATCATCCCGGATTCGTGGTGGAACACGACCCGACTCACCAATTCTAATGACCCGATTTAGAATTCAAACCAATTGAAATTTTGATAAAAATAACTCTTTTTCAAGAGAATAAACAAAAAATAACATGAGAAATTAGGCAAATAAAGTATGCATACATTAATTGCAACATGATTCTCAAAATTCTTTTACCATTGATATTATCAACTTGAACTAGCATATTTCTTAAACTTAACGCTTGCAAAACCTTTTATTCCTACATTTTAGAACCAAACCTAAAGCGTACCAAGTTCCATGGTGTACCGTATAAGCCTACCCCCCCTTCTACCCGATTCTCAATGAGTGGCGTACAACGCTTTCGTACCCGTCCCTTGAACTGGAATGAACCGGGTTCCATGCAACTATGGTTTTGACTTGGATGGACTTTGTAACAACAAACATAACCATAAAGATGGTCCCATTCGGTTATTATAACAAGTTGAAGAAATATCTCCTAGATCAAGTCAGCTAGTGTAGATCTAAGTTGCATGGAACGGTTAGGGTACCGTATGGGTACCGTATGGGTGTTGGTCGAGTGCGATGCAGGGGACGACAAAATTGCAAAATGTAAGGCACGGGCCACTACATACATATATTGAAATTAATAAATTACATGAGATTATACTTTTTTCTCTATTCACGTGTTATTAGAATCAAAATTCCTATCATATTTTTAAGTTTCTTTTATTTTGTTGATCATTATAATTGGAAATTGGTCATTTTGAATTACACACTCAAACGACCCTATATAAAGTCATAGTTTTAAACTTGTGCATGGGCCAAAAACCAACTATGTCTAACGAAGTTTCAAGAAATGAATGTGAAGTGTAGGATATACGCCCAAGAAGTGTATGAAAAGTGTTTTAAATTAAAACATTTATCATTGCATGTCTGAATAAACATATGCAGTACTCTTCGATTCGATTAGGTGATTCATACCATGACTTCCTAAACTAGACATGTGAATCTGTGCATATTAATAAGTAGTGAGTTGGGCGTTCACAGAAATGTTGAATCGTGCAAGCACATACTCTTTGATTTTCAATGGAAGAACTTTGTTTCTTTTTTTCGGTCTCACTGTTAATGAAAAAGTATACACAACATTAGTTGGCAAAAAAGAGAAAAGACAGAAAACGGTCAAGATCCAAAGATGATAAAGATTAATTGTCAAATATCAAATTATCAATTGAACAAAACGTGACGGAGACTGATTAAAGCAAGAATATAAAATATTTAACATATACATTGAATCTAGACACTCTATTAAAGGCAAGGGATAGTAAAATATTTTCTATTAGCCATCATGCTCAATCAACAAAAATTGGCGGAGACTGATTTTCTATGGCGTGTTTCAGAATACTCATAGCTACACTGATCCAACATGGATCAGTGCTGACCAATATTTGAAGTCATGGTGAGAACATCTGCTGACGTCCAAAATAGTATTGATGAGTGAACAAGTGGTTTCAAAACTTCCACCTCCATAAGTAACTTGTTAAAAACATGTTATCCACCACAAGAAAAAAGATCCATGTGATGCATCAGGACAAAGTTTTGAAATTTCTTTGCATCTCATTCTCAGCCTAGTTCGAATGTGTAGATCAAGATGATAGGTTTGGATCGTCTAGAAATAGGGCTCCATGAAATTCATAGTTAACAGTTTGTGGAACCAGGAACTGCAGTAGGAAACTTGGCCAACTAACAAATTAAGAAGCCTACTTACTAGAAGGATAGAAAAGGACAAGAGAGAATAAAGGAAAAAGGGGAAAAGAGAAAAGTTAACATTTTTATGAAGGCATAAGAAGCAATACACGAACTTCAGATTAGAAAAAGATATCTGCTGATTCATTATTCTAGTAGAGGATAACTGGAACATTATGCCTCAGAACTAACTATGATGTGCATAGAACCATGAAAACTATCCATTTATGTGCATGAGCCTTACTGTGTGTGTATGTGTGAGGGAGGGAGTTGGGGTGTAGTACATGTAGGATAGGAAGAAATTCAAAAAACATCTTTGAAAGATAAATTAGTCTCAGCATACTTGTTAAATTATAAAATCTTCCTGCTTGTAGAGAACCCATAATCATTTGGAGGAAAGTAATAATAAAAGGTTGAGTAGAAAGACAACCGGAAAAATTGTCGTTTGCACCCTGACATCTTGCAGCAAAATCTAAAGTCTCACGAACAGTTAGCTCTCCGATATGATTGTCTGTCTGACTGATGTATGCAGATGTTCTTTGAACAAAAAACTCATCAAGAGATTTTCCATTATACTTCACTTGTCCGGTTACCTGACTTAAGAGAAGATGGAGAAAAGGGGGCTGAGAATATATCTTAACAAGGTCAAGGTGATAAAATACAAATACACATTCTACATCGAAGCAGGTTATATAATTCACATCGAAGCAGATACTGTTACTAAAAGTAGTAATTGTACACAAGGAAAGGCAAAATAAGATATGGCAGAAACTAACAAGTAACTACTGACATCAGCTTTGAACTACAGTTTGAGAGTCAACTATTAATACTGGTATTTTCAGTAGATATTTTCAATGAATTAAATGGTTTAAAATGCATGATATTTATCATGTTATAAAGGTAAAATTATATTGCCAATAGATTGGACAATAATGTTGTTCTTTACTTAGACTCTCAATCTGGTTTTCTTCATCATAGTCACCTCCTTTCAGCAGATATTGTATCTGCAATTTCCATAAGACTTAAGTAAATGTATCTCCCTTTTATTCTAATTTCTTTTGGTTTGAACTGGACTATTACTCTGCTAGGTGTGTGCTTCATGAGGTTAGGGCTATGTCCCACTAGTGTTATGTACTTAGAGAATCAACAAGATTTAAGATCTAAGGAGGGTCCTTCGAGGAAAAAATAAAAGATATACCACATCATAGTAAATAGATCGAATACGCCCATTACATTTTTTTAAAAAACAGGTCAGGAAGATGGTAAGTATTTCAAGAACCAATCAATGTCGAACAGGTTTCCTAGAAAGAGAAAAATAAACAGAAAAAAAATTCGGTACCTATGTTGTCCATGCTAAACATATTTACCAAAATTCAAAATCAAATGAAAATATTCACTTGATAGGTGAATAAATACATAAGCAGAGGATAGAGGAGGGAGATTTGAAGTATTGCCCTTTTGAATATTACTACTTTAACCAGTAGGGCCATGTGTATATTAAACTACAGATAAGATTTTTCATAACTTAAATCATTAAGAAACATAAGTTTTTCACAGACTAACACCCAAAATCTCCCGTAATCCTATATTACCACCTAGAATCTTAATAATTAAAACTGAGACTTCAAATTATTTGTGCATCATGATTCATGAATATCACTCTGTGTGCCTAGCAGGTCCATGCCTGCCTAATAAGTCCATCCATAGCTGAAGAAGAGAGATAAGAGTTTAATATCAAGCTTTGATGAACTCCTATGGTAACATGTACAGCATGTACAGGATCTGACTTCTTACCTTCTCATGCTAGTTAATAGTTACACATTATACATATTCTTAAGCATGTATGTATATAATCTCTTCATTAATGAAAATCATGTCTTCTATTTCCTTTTCTACAACTTCCCACCAGTGTATTTCTCAATATATTATTTTGACTTGTTATGATACAGGATGCTACTTATAAATGGTCGAGAAAATTAATACTTCTAGAGCATGTTATGCATTGCATTGTACAATCTCAACACAATGATCATAAAGGTCAATAAGTAATAATATTTTCTTTCTCTCTAATTGAGAAAAAGTGAAAATAAAGAATTAAAAAGTACCTTTAAATTAGAGTCAAGTTTACCGGCAAGAGCCAAGAGTAAGGTGGACTTCCCGGCACCAGGAGGTCCCAATAGAAGGGTCATTCTGCCACCATAAGCGTAATAAATGATAAGCACAATATAAATTCCAAAACTTCTAATTGCTTAGACCATTTGGCCCAAAATATTTAGTGTTTTGTAGGCATGATATTGGGCTGTTTTCTAAGGTATAATTGGGCAAGAGCCCAATTTGAATAAGGCTAAATGGCACTTAAATACTCTATTGTTTCACCATCTTTATATTTAAATATTCTGTTGTAAAAAGTAGCATTTAATACCATAAGTTGTAAAGAATTGGCACGTTAACTACATTAGTTGTCTTGGGAATGTTCCTAGAAATATGTCCCGACAATTAATAGAAGGTGTTGAAGTGCTACTTTCTTACAACTTAGAGTGTTAAAAGTGCTACTTTCTTATAGCTTAGCATATTAAAGTGCTACTTTTATAACTTTATTAAGAGATAAGGCTTTATTAAGAGAAGTGTAACAACTAACAAGATTAAGTCCTAACTGAGTTAACTCTGGTCATAGACAAAACCCAGCTCTTCGAATAACATAATGAGCAATCTTCTCCAAAGGAAAAGGGGAAAGAGAGAGAGAGAGAGAGAGAAAAATGTGAATTGTCTGTTTGATCAGCTAAGTTTTATACAGAATGTGAAATGTTTCAGAAATTAACATATAAAAGAAAAGGAGAGTTTGTCACACCTTCCTGGTTTGACCACCCCACTAACATTATCCAAGATGGTGAGAGAGTGTTTCTTTGGCCGAAGTATCTTCAAGGATGTAAGAAGCATCTGCACATTGAATATGTATGTATGGAACAATTAATGAAGAAGAAGCTAGATTGAAGCCTAAGAATGGAATAACTGGCATCTGATTAATATCATCCCCAGTTAAATGCTCATTTAAAAACAATTGGCCGGGGAAGAGTGACGTGTTGTTTAAGATTTAATTTGCCGTGTATGTTGGCGTTCCCTTTAAAGTAGTTCAACACCTATTGTTTGTAGGTTAGGTCGCATTTTGTTATGACTGTACATCCTAAACAAGCATGGAGAAGCTAGAAGCGCTAGTAAGAATGGTTTATAGAACGAATGAATTAATGTACCTCAAAAGCATTTTGGATGAAGTTGGGGATACTAGGCAAGGCCCTGTCACCAACGTAAACATTAGCAGAAACATTCAAGTCGTGAAATCTGACTTCAACCTTGGGAACCTCCAATCCTACCCTGCTTGTTGTTTCCAGGAGGTATGAACATCGTCATCATCATCGATCAGTAAGTGTTTGAATGAAAGAGATGAGATTGATAGAGAAGTCTTGCCTATCGAGACGAGCTTTGATGCCGGCTAAGAGATTGTAGTTGTCTTGCTCATTGGTAGCAAGCGCATTCTGAACCAGCATCTGGCGGCCTTGACGGTCAAGATTAGTAACATCAACGGCCTCTGGACAAGCATCAGAAGAAGAAGAAGCTCCTCTTTCGTTGTGGTTGTTGTTGTTGTTGTTGTGTTGTACGTTGCGGAGGATGGCGTAATTGAGGCGCTTAGTGGAGGGCAACCTCTCGATGGCAGCCCAAAGAAGCTCTTCATCTTCCTGCTCCGTCCTGGAAACACTATCAGCCCTCACAAACGGCCCTGCTGCTGCTGCACCCCCCTCCAGATCTATGGCCATGTACTCGCTGCCGTCTGTAGCCGCCGCCATTGATTTCTATCAGATTCCTTGGACCAATTTTTACATGGATCGCTACTGTTATTGCTGCTATTATTATTATTCCTCCCAGCTTCTTCTGTAGCACCGCTGATCTCATCGCGTTGTTGTTGTTCAGAAGAAGAAGAAGAAGAAACATGATGGAGATGAGAGCGGGAAACATAACAAGTGGATTGATCCCCACAGGTTTTGAAGCGAAAGAAGCGGATGTCATCTGCATCTCTCCTCCTTTCGCCAAACTGCCCCCATCTACTACACCTTCGATTTTGGAGTTGGACCCTTTCTCCCGCTCCTCTCCCCACCCCCCTTTCCGATATCATTATCTTATTATTATTATATTATTATTATATAATACTAGTGTTTTAGCCCGTGCTAAGCACGGTCTTACCGCAATTTATCTATATTTTAATAACCGTGTAGTCTTCAATGCATTTGCTTGTGTTAAATTCTGTAACCTTAACATGGAAACGCATATTTCTACCGATTAATCTCTTGATTGCAAGCGGAAACTCCTTGTTGTCTGCATCCTGGTTAAGCAAAAATATATTAATTTTCAATGTCATCTATTAAATTAAAAAAGTATTAAAATTATAATATAATTTCGATGTAAGTTACCAAACCCAGCGAAGATGCTAACTCTGAAGGACCAATTTTCATCAAACGAAGAACGTCGTGATGGAATATTACAAATATAGTGATGCATGTTCCATTCGTCACTTGTAAGGTAAGTTTGTACCTAAAGTTAAATACATATTTGCGTTATATATTGGTTATTCAATTTAATTTTTACAAACTATAAATAATTTATATTTATCAAAATTCTAATATCATGTTTACCTTTCGTCTACATATTTGATTTCTTTTTTATGACGATTGCAGTAAAGAACCCCATTAATCTCTTTCAACTTATTATTGCAATCAGCATGAGAAGGATATCGCCAACCGGAGAGCTCCTCAATTCCCATGATTTGAGCGTTGCAAAAGAAATGTTTCTCCTAAAAATAGTATAGATAAATAATATTTTCATCATCAATTTAATTATTAAAACCAACAAAATAATAAAGTGCATGATAAATCAATTAAAATATTAATAATTCAAGTATATTGTGTAATAATAAGATAACTTTTTCATTGTATCATGTTTCTTATATTGATAGTGTTAAAAACTATAATTGACTATATATAATGTTTAGAAAATAATTCAATACAAAAATAAATTAAAATTCACTTACATTGTCATACAATTCATTTACTTCGAAAATGTCATCAATTGTACCATCGTCAATTTCAAATTTGACTTGTGTGCTTAGCGATCTTGTTCCAGTCTCAATAATTTGGTATTGAGTTGGCGCATCAATGTAACTGAGTAAAAAGATAAGTAAAATAATTACTTATAATTCACATAACTGTCAAAAAAGAATTATGAAAATATAATTATATTATGTCACAAAAAGTTACAAAATACACTTGAGTTTGAACAACATTCTTGTTATCACTCAAATTTATATAAAACTTTGTAGCATACGTGGACGAAAGACTTGTCAATTCTTTCATTGCAAAAGAAAATTAATGAAATATAATATAATATTATGTATATATTTAAAATCATGCAAGTTTATAATTTGACATACAAATATACATTATCATATATATATATATATATATATATATATATATATATATATATATATATATATATATATATATATATATATATATATATATATATATATATATATATATATACACCTTTAAATCTAGAGTACAACAAACCGGTCACAATAATAACCAATGAGCTTTGATTCTCTCATTTTAATTTTTCCTCTAGAGTACATGCTAAATCTTTCCACAAAGTGATAGCTATGGTATTGAACCGATAAAAGATAAAAATTTATTAAAAATTTATGGTATAAAATTTATTTATGTATATTTCATATAAAGAATAATAAAATCATAACTTACTCATTATCATGCAAGGTAAAACTTCTAAACAAAATCTTTTATCCATTCCCTCCATGCTATGAATCGCATAAATTTCATCAACTATTCTAATCACATCTATATAAGAAAATAAATAAAATTTAGTATTGTTTGACATACATGATAATCTATGAGGAATATAAATTTGATACATACCTATAAGAAATTCTTTGAATCGATCGATTCTTGATTCAATCTCTCAGTAAAGAAGAAATTGAATTTGTATTTTTCTATATCATCGTCATCGCCATCTAAAACCTTGATGTTTGTAACGATAACACAAATGAATAGATACTAAAGTGCTTATTGGCTTGTCCATCTTACTTCTGATAACAATCTTTACATTTGAGAAAATATGAAATTTTCCTTATTGTATTAATTTTCTCAATCGTATTGTATCATTCTTACGGTAAAACCATGTACATGAGTGTTCTGTTTAAAATTGATAAAACACTTTATAATTAAGCTAAATTTTTATTATTTAAAATCACAAATAATAATTATATATAAAAATTTAAATGTACCTCATTATCAAGGAGAATAAAGTTAATTTCAGATGATATCTAGTATTTATGCTTGTTCCTTCCCATATTCAAGTGATTCTTCCTTTTAAGATGACATCGTTTTCATCCACGTGAAGATCAATTAATGGCTTGTATGCTATAATTTTATTATTTTGTCCCGACATCCTAATAAAATATCCACAAATTAATTTAATATGAATTCAATTATCAGTATATATTTAATTTGCAAAATTAGAAACTATTTTATTTTGGAAAAATTTTAATTGCAAAAATAATTTAGAAAACTGAAAAGAAATTTTAATTACCTATATATATTTATATAAATTGAAAATATATGTTTTCAAATATTTATTAGTTGCTTATATATTTAGGAAACTAATTAAATTTCATGTAATAAATAAAATATTTTAATTGCTGTACTAATTTTAAAATATATTTTAATTGCTATAATAATTTAAATTTTTAATTTAATTAATATATTATATTAAACATTCATTTAAACGTGCGACTTCTAATCTAATTTATTTAATATATTAATAAACGGAAAATTTAATTTTTGAAAATTAAAATATATTTATTAAAATAATATTAATAGCCATAATATTTTTAAAACCAAATATCTATTTGCAAAATATTTAATTACCGTAATATTATAAAAATAGAAAAATAAAAGATCAAAACTTTGAATTGCTAAAATATTGTATATAAACCCTAAAAATATATTCAATTCAAAATTTTAATTGCTATGATATTATAAAAACCTATTTTCGAAAATATTAATTGCTATAGTATTTTACAAAACTGAAAAAATATATTTTAAATTTAATATATTAATTAACCAAAAATAATTTTTAAAAAATAAAAATATATTTATTAAAATAATATTAATAGCCATAATATTTTTAAAACCGAATATCTATTTGCAAAATATTTAATTACTATAATACTATAAAATAAAGAAAAATAAAAGTTAAAATTTTTAATTGCTAAAATATTGTATATAAACCCTACAAAATATATTCAATTCATAATTTTAATTGCTATAATATTATAAAAACCTATTTTGAAAATATTAATTGCTATAGTATTTTACAAAACTGAAAAAATACATTTTAAATTTAATATATTAATTAACCGAAAAATAATTTTTTAAAATTAAAATATAATTATTAAAATAATATTAATAGCCATAATATTTTTAAAACCGAACATCTATTTGTAAAATATTTAATTACTATAATACTATAAAATAAAGAAAAATAAAAGTTAAAATTTTTGAATTGCTAAAATATTGTTTATAAACCCTACAAAATATATTCAATTCAAAAATTTTAATTGCTATAATATTTATAGTAAATTAACTAAAATTATTTAAAATAAATAAATCTAATTACCTTGACTGGTATGTCGAACAATCATTCCGTGCTTGGATGAAATATCATTTATATTATCCGATCTTGATCTTTCAGCCAAAATACATGAAGAACGTTGTTTAGCTACTTGAGCGTTGATAAATTCACCAAATCTACGTCCTGTAGAACCATATACACGCAAATGTTACGATTAATTATTTACTACAGCTACATTATATAATCTATTTCTAAAATTTTGATGTTCATAAAAAGTGTACACTCACCTTTGACATCTGATTCTTGTAATAGATCATTGCAAATAACATTCATATTGTGTAAGATTTTTATCTAGCATAAACATCACAAGAGCAATATTGGTGAAAATAAACAAACTAACCAATATAATAATATAATAAAACTATCAAATTATAAGTTAAAATTCAAAAATTCAATAAATGATAACAATTATATAATGTAATGTTTGAAAATATTAGTGTACAATGTACCTTTCCCTCCATGATGTTGATTTTCGACGCCATAAGTATCAACGCTAACATGATCCTAATTCTTAGCAGACGATCTAACATGCATCACTTGATTAGTTATCTTTCCAAGAGGACGCCTCAAAGCAGATTGATCCGAATATTTATCTATTTGTTTCTCTTTGCATTTAAAATATCTTTACGACGTTTTCTAGCTTCCTTGCTCTTTATATCAACTCTATTTTGTCGATCATCTAAAGCATTTATGTTACTTAGTCATTTTGATCTTATGATTTCAAGACGCCGATACGTCGAAACTTAGATAAATGCATTCTACCTTCTATATCTTTCATATTCTAACAGAGAACTAAGTTAATCATGAAATCAAAAGGTGTAGACATAAAACAAGAACTAAAATTATTTTGGTAAAATGTATTGTAAAGCTAAATAAATTTAAAATCTAAATATTGTAACTCAATTATAATATATTTTAAAAATATATGTATGCATTTTAAAATATTTAGACTATCTTGGACAATATCTTTAGTAATTAATTTAAATCAAATATTTATATATATAAAAATCAATTTATAATCAAATATTCAGTCGTTATATTTTATTTAAAATATTTTCCAATACTCTAAATTTATTAGAAAATATTGCAAATAAATTATAATATGTGAATATATGATTATAAATTGATTTCTTCTATACGTGAATATATAATTTGAATTAGTTACTAAAGATATTGTCAAAGATATTCTATAAATTCGAAAATCCGTACATATATATTTAAAATTGTTTTCTATATGTTGTAATACAAATAAAAATTGAAAATAATTCTAATTTCTTTTTAAATACCGTATAAATGTATTTCAAAATATGATATACAAACAGAAAAGCATAAAATAAATACCAATTATATACTATAATTGTCATAATCATATACTACAATTGTTGTAATATTTTTTAAAATGCATATTTTTTCAAAACTGAAAATATAGTTTTATAAAAATTTAAATATTTTAAAGAAACTGATTTAAAAAACTCTAAATATTTAAAAATATAGTTTCTCAAAATATAAAAATTAATTTCCTAAAAAGATATACAAACTGAAAAATCTTTAAATGATATATACTAAAAATTAACTTACAAATATCTTCTGAAATTTCTAAAATTGAAATGTTTAAATTATCAAAACTTAACTTTCCAATAAGATATGAACCGAAAATATAAAATGTAACAACAAATTATATACTATAATTATTATAATATTATTAAGAAAAAGTTAAATATTTTATCAAAACTGAAAATATTTTTCCTGAAAATAGAAAATATTTTAAAGAAATATCATATTTAAAAATAGTTTTTAATAATTTGAAATAATTACAACATTTTATTTTCTAAATACCTTTTAAATTAACATCAAAATATGATATATGGATAGAAAAGCTTAAAAATAAATACCAATTATATACTATAATTGTTGTAATTATATACTATTATTATTATAATATTAAGAAAAATTTAATATTTTATCAAACTGAAAATAATTTTTTCTAAAAACAGAAAATATTTTAAAGAAATTGAATATTTAAAAATAGTTTTTAATAATTTGAAATAACTACAACTTTTTATTTTCTAAATACCTTTTAAATTAACATGAAATCAAAATATGATATATGGATAGAAAAGCTTAAAAATAAATACCAAAAATATACTATAATTGTTGTAATTATATACTATAATTGTAGTAATATTATTAAACAATTTAAAAATATTCAAAAATAAATATTATTAAACAATTTAAAAATAAATATTACATAATTTTTGGCTAAGTATCATAAAACCCCTTAACTTTGGACAATTATGAAAACCCCCTTAACTTTCAAAATATCAAAAACCCCTTAAGTATTGGGATTATCA
Organism: Asparagus setaceus; assembly: GCA_012295165.1. Lineage (NCBI taxonomy): Eukaryota > Viridiplantae > Streptophyta > Magnoliopsida > Asparagales > Asparagaceae > Asparagus > Asparagus setaceus. Next base: position 15,418,145 of record CM022707.1, read on the forward strand.
CAAAACCCTCTAACTTTTAGATTTTATCAGAAAACCCCATTAACTTTGAGATTTTATCAGAAAACCCCTAAATTAGGGGTTTTCTGATAACATCTCAAAGTTAAGGGGTTATCTGATAACCCCTAAAGTTAAGGGGTTTTATGATATTTTCAAAGTTAAGGGGTTTTCTGATAATCATCCAAAGTTAAGGGGTTTTATAATATTTAGCCTAATTTTTTGATATCCGAAAATATTGTTAAAAACCAAAATTTTAAAAATTATAAAAATCCAAAAATATTAAAACAATTTATTTTCTAAATAATCAAAAAATTTAACTCAAAAATTATATAAAAACTAAAAATCTTTAAATGATATATATTGAAAATCAACTTCCAAATAACTTCTAAAATTTATAAAATTGAAAAATTAAAATTACAATTATATTTAAATTATCAAAAATTAACATCCTAAAAAGATATACAAAATGAAAATGGTTAAAGTAACTACCAATTATATACTATAATTGTTGTAATTTTTAAGGAAAAATTTGAAATTTTGTCAAAATTGATATTATTTATTTCTTAAAACCAAAATTTTACCTGAATTGTTGTAAAATATTTTCAAAATCTTACTTTATATGAAAATCGAATCACTTTTAAGAAACCAAATTTTTAAAAATAATTATAAAAAGATAAAAAATATTGCAACACTTTATAATCTTAAAATTAACTACCTAATAAAACGGCAAATATATTTAACAAACTAAAATTTTAAAAATAAATATAAAAATCCGAAATTATTGGAATATTTAGAAATATTTAAGAACAAATTTGAAATTTTAAGATAAAAATTATATAAATTTTTAAAACTTATAATTTGTCAAAATCAATTATATCTTTTTCTAACAACAGAAAATTCAACACAATTATTATTAAAATATTTATTAAATATTAGTATCAAAACCAAAAATCTCAGTTTAAATAAAACCTAAATATTTTGAGAAATGTATTTTTAAAAATTATAAAAATTGACTGGAATTATTAAAAACCGAAAATAGTTATAAAAAGATAGAAAATATTACAACAATTTATTTTCAGAAAATAATTTTAAAAATCCAAAATGTAAAAATTGGGATAAAAAATATTGGAACACTTTATTTTCAGAAAATTATCAAATAACATATGATGTTAAAAATTAACTACCTAATAAAACGGCAAATATATTTAACAAACTAAAATTTTAAAAATGAATATTAAAATCCGAAATTATTAGAATATTTAGAAATATTTAAGAACAAATTTGAAATTTTAGAAAAATTATAAAATTTATTTAAAAATTATATTTTGTCGGAACCAATTATATTTTTTCTAAAATAGAAAATTTAACACAATTATTATAAAAATATTTAGAAAATATTAGTATCAAAACCAAAAATCTTACTTTAAATGAAAACCTAAATATTTTTAGAAATAAATTTTTAAAAATTATAAAAATTGACTGGAATTATAAAAATTGACTGGAATTATAAAAATTGAAAATAATTATAAAAAGATAGAAAATATTACAACAATTTATTTTCAGAAAATAATTTTAAAAATCAAAAATGTAAACAATTGAGAAAAAGTGACTGAAAAGTAAATTAGAATTTCTCGGCATAGTTAAACTTTACCCAATTTTAAATTATTTACCTGATGTATTTCTGAGTTTATTCAACTCGATTATAGATCCAGAAAAGAATATGCATGATTGAGTTGTTCACCGCACAATATGAAAAATGTCTATATGATATTTTTAAAATATCGATTCAAGTTTTAATATTTTCAAAATCCATAAATTATTTAAAAAATAAATTAATTACCTCGTTTGATCTTTTCATTGGAGGCTCCTCTACGAAGACAAAGACCGCACCTATAACCTTAAAGTATTTTTAAAAATCCGAAAGTATAACAACAATTTATATACAAAAATTATTAAAATCCTTAAATATTTCACCAAAACTTAATTCAATACCTCGTTTGATCTATCCATTGGAGGCTCCCTCTCAGAGCAGACCAAGTACCTATAACATTAAAAATTAATCAAAATCCGAAAATATAACCACAATTAATATAAAAAGTTTTTCAAAATCATAACATATAACTATCGAAAATCATGGTAAAATAATTTCGTATTTTTAGTTCAAAACCCGAATTTGGAGGTGATGGAGAGAATATGCCTTTTGGAGGTGATGGAGAGAATATGCCTTTTTGGTAGAAAATATATGATTATCTTGATTATAGGAATTTATAAAATCAACGATCTTTATATTTGATAGTTTTATCATTCGGTTTTAAATCACAAGAAACATTGTTATTTCTATAATTCTCCCAAAGATACTAAATATCCAAATAATTTTGATTTTTGTTATGAAAAGATTTGGTTTTGATAAGATTTTATTTTCGGATTTTGGATGGTTAATAACAAATTAATATAAACTTATCAGTTTGTAACAAAATTTGACAGATGACTTATCAAAACCAAATCTTGTCAAAGAATAGTTAATAACCAAATCTTATTTTCGGATTTTGTACGGATCTTTATATTTGTTATCTATTTGGTAACCTTTTACTAAATAGGATCTTTTAATAATAGGATTAAATAATTTTGATTTGGACGGCTAATCACAATATTTAATAGATTGATTTGGATGGCTAATCACAATATTTAATAGATTAATAGATAGTCGGTAAAATTTTGGAGATACTAAATATCCGAAATAATTCGGTTTTGTTATGAAAAGATTTGGTTTTGATAAGATTTTATTTTCGAATTTGACTGCTAATAACAATTTTGATTTTATTTTAAAAGATGGGCGGCGTAGATCAACGTCCATGTCAAAATAATTTGTGAAGGAATAATCCATGGTCTCGTGAGTTTTGAGTCTTTTGGTTTTCTTTAATGTATACCCAAGTAAATATAACGTAATGAATGAACGTCCCGTTGTATTTCCATTTTAGGTTTCGGAATTCAAATTTTAATTAAAAAGGTGCATAAACCTGCAAAGATCCACGACGGCCTATTGGGCCACACTTCAAAATTAATGGCCCATGTACTATACACGTTGGCCCTCATGCGTTTTAAATTAATTGCTCTAATTTAAATCTTTTTAATAATTAATTAATCCAGTAACAAAAAGTAACGACCTTACACTACATATTTTCCCTTTCGCCGTTATATTTTCTCTAATTTTAACCCCTTAAAATATAGGATATGTCCTAATTACTCTATAATAATAATAAGCAACTCAAAAGTCTTGCATTCTCCACCCTAATTTCCTTATTTGTAAGCCTGTTCTCATATTAAAATTGATAGGTGTTATTCTATACAGCGAAACTTCGTGGAACAGCATAGAGATCAATTAGCATTGAAGCCAGCAGCGGAATGAAGGAGGAAGAGAGAGAGAGAGAGAGAGAGAGAGAAGGAAATGAGTTTAGCGTGTGTGGATGGTACACAGTAGTATACTAGCAGACAAACTCTCAAGTGATGCCGATGGAGGCGTACCGTAAGCTCCAGAAGAATGTAGAGGAAGTCGCAGCCGTCCAAGTTGCAGACCGACGTAATCCCTCCTCCTCATCACCACCACTATGGCTTCTCACTGGCGGAGATTAGTTTGTCCCCTTCCCATGATTCTGATAATGATAATGATAAGTCAGGATTAAGACAAATTATATGCAATTCTTGGCTTGTATCGCTCTGCTCCTCATCTTCATTTTTTTTTTTTTTTTAACCATCCACTCCTTCTCCCTCCAATTCAGTACAAAATCACTTGCCCCCTTCTTTCTTCTATCCTCTTAAGCTCTTTTTAACCTCAATCCGATCAACCCAGCAGTAGCAGTATGGTTACTGTACTCGTGGTCCCCAACCCCACCTTGGTTCCACTTAGTCCTCCTCCTCATCGTCCAAAAGGAGGAGGAAGAGGAATTATTAAGATTAATCATCATCACCATCCCTCGTACCCTGCAGCCTTTGGCTTTAGCATTGGGAAGAAGAAGAAGCAGAAACCCCTCTTGTGCTCCGCTCATTCCGCTGCAGAAGCAGACCAGGATGAGCTCTCACCGTCTTCGCTGCTTCCCTCAGGACTGCATAGGGAATTGCTGCCCAAGCATGTGGCTGTGATAATGGATGGCAACTCGAGGTGGGCGGCGTCGAGGGGATTGCCTGTTTCAGCAGGTCATGAGGCAGGATACAGGTCTCTCAAAGACATTGTTACCCTCTCCTGCCGGTGGGGGATCAGAGCTCTCACCGTCTTCGCTTTCTCCACCGAGAATTGGCTCCGTCCCAAGGTTTCCTTCAACTTACATCCTGTCTTTTTTTTTCCCCTTCCCCTCACCATCAACCAATTCGGGATAATCACCTTTGCTTTGCTTTCCTTTTTACAGACAGAAATTGACTTCCTCCTGATGCTCTTCGAGAATGTTCTCAAGGAAAATCTAACCCACTTCTTAAGGTAAAACCGCCCCCTACTCTCCGCACTTGCAAATCTTTCCTTAAAAACTTTTTATTCATTTAAACATGGAAACTTCACCTTGTGCACCTCAACTGTTTGTCATAATGCTACTCAGAACCATCTCCATTGCTTTCTCTCAACAGTAACTATTCTCAAGGTTTTCTTTTTTCCTCTTTTATTCTGCGAGAATATATGGAACCTCCTCCTTCTGCACTTCAAGTGCTTGTCATAAATTATAATGCCGCAACCGATAACCACTTTTCAGCACAACAGTTACATACTCCTGAACATGATTCATTTTCCTCGAATTGTATTGTGGAGTAATGAGGTCAAAACAATTTCTTGGAGCATCCAACTTGGAAAACTAAAAGATAGTAGAGCTCTTGCCTCCTGTTTGTATTAAACGCAGATTATTTGCTGTAGAGTTTGAGTTGTAATCTTAAGTAAAATTTACTCAAACTAAATGGCAGGTTTAATTTAGACGAGATGAATGGATGTATTGGATATTTGTATGTTTTGTTCTTGATTTTGGATGCCTCGTTCACAATCTTAGTTATTAAGTCAGATAAACTTTTCAACACTAATGAAGTGTTATTTTTTGTTGGGAGGCTTTGAATCATATGTGGCTTCAGTATATATAATAACTTAAACTCTTGAATGGAGCTTAAAACAGTTCTAAAAGAAACTCTCACAGTAACAATCATTTCTTAGCTCTGCTTCTTGTTTTTTACATGAATTAGAGTCATAGATCATTCTGTTTTAGAGAAAATGTGGGTACGATACGGAATAACTTAAGACTCAGTGTGAAGTATCTACCATCATTTTTTAAGTTCTGTATCTGCAAGAGAAACTTCATTGCTGTTGATTGTACTAATCAAGCAGAATAGAGTTGGTCTAATGTGTGAATTAGATTTCCTTATATTCATCCTCTGGACTTATTATATTTATCTTTAGGATGCTACGGTATAAAGTAATTGTTGGTGTCATGAGCTTAAGCTTTTAGCAAAGTTGTTACCATTATATTCAAACGTGTATAAATACTAGGCTACCCTGCCATGATCTGTGATGTTTCTTGATGCATATTTCTTCCAATATTGTAATGAGCGTTCAGACTGCCACCGGATGAAGCCTTCTACAATTTGACTACTAATTCTCTTTCATGTTGGGCTAGCATTTCTTCTTTCTCTCTATGTGACAAATTTTTCAAATACACAAAGTAAGTTGCTGTAAATAATTTAATTATGCATGAACAGATATGACTATAATTATTGTCTGAAAGGCAATCAACCTTAAGAATAATTATTCTAATTTCGTTACGTAAAATGAAATTTGGGCTGGTTCCTGATAGGGAAGGCATTCGGATATGCATCATCGGTGATTTGTCGAAGCTCCCAGAATCTTTACAAAAGCTGGCAAAAGAAGTAGAGGAAAGCACTAAGAACAACTCACGATTTGATTTGATTGTGGCAATTAGCTATAGTGGGCGAAGTGATATAGTGCAGGCATGCCAAAGGATTGGAGAAAAGATAAAACAAGGCCTTCTTGAACCTACAGAAATTACTGAGTCTCTGATTGCGCAAGAACTCGAGACAAACCGTATCACGAATTTTAATTACCCAGACCTACTTATTCGAACTAGTGGGGAGCTGAGACTGAGCAACTTCCTACTCTGGCAGTCAGCTTACACAGAGCTTTACTTTACGAAAGTGCACTGGCCTGACTTCAGAGAAGCTGATTATATTGAGGCTTTAAGTTCATTTCAAATGCGGCAGAGGCGCTTCGGTCAACGAACTGTTTAAGAACAGGTATAAATCTATGAGGACATGATAAGTGAGAGCAGTTACGCTGTCGTTCTTTCAAAAAGCTGACTTTAGCAAGCTTATTATAGCATGATGAATTTTGTGTGGTAATCTTTACTAATGGCTGACTGTTTGATGCTTCTGCTGCAGGACCACTTGGAGTTGTTGAGGCAAGATGTGCCAAGCTTCATAAAAAGTTATCATGTATGTTTGCTTTACTACCCGATTAAAGCAGTTGTCACTGTACAAATGAAAGCCGATGCCTTACCATGTATCTGATCACATAAACCCCCACTCAATTAAGTCATTCTTGGGGAATTACCCCCATAGTGAAAAACATCTGTTTATATTTAGTCATGGACTATAATCCGTTCGAGTAAGTAGTCAATTGCTTAATGCATGTACTCGTTTAGATATCATCGATCCATTATTTGCTAATAGGTGTCTGCTGAAAGATTCAAGCGCATATATCTTTGTTTTGTTTCCTATGCCAGCTTGTTCCAGGAACTTGAGTTCTGTGGCATGCTATCAACCTTTTATGGACTTTGCTTAGCTACAAGCATGATGATCGTGCAGTTTCCCTGGGTTGCATTTTCTCTACCAGTTTCTGTTGTAATCTTAGTTCATGGAAGGAAAAAAAAATGCTACTGCTGGATGAGTATATTGCAGATATTATTTGGCAGAGTGACAGGTACCTTCTCGCTTCGCACATACTATCTGCCTGTCACAGGTGCCTCCTTACAAATGCTAACAGATGTGAAGGGGGGACCAACGGCTTCTACAGGTCCCAATCCATACTTCTGTTGGATGTCACCAGTCCAAGTTCTCGAAAATTTCGTACTAGTTCATGTGTGCATGCATGTCAATTCAAGTAAGCACTCATATTTTCATATAAGTTGCAAATCTGTGTTTGTGTGTGTGTTTGTGTGTGTACACTTTTATAGTTCTTGAGTATTCCTGTGTTGATTTATTGTTAAAAGTTTTTGGGGTGGGGAGGCTCTCTAAGAGGAATATATATATATATATATATATATATATATATATATATATATATATATATATATATATATATATATATGAAGGATGGCTATTTTTTAATGAGCTACCAAGAGATAGCCATGTGGTGAAGTCCACCTTGTTAGTCACATCAAAAAGTGTGGACCTCATTACTCTATCTCTTGGTAGCTCATTTAGCAAAATGAGCCGTCACCTCATATACATCATTCCCTATATGGAAATAATATGTGTGTGTGTGTGTGTGTGTGTGTGTGTGTATATATATTAGAGAGAAGCTCTCCTGACTGAGGGCTCAATCCATCAAGTCTGGATAAAGCATGAGAAGCGGCTAGGCCTGGTGAATTCAGTTGTGGAGCGAGGCTATGCACGATGGGTGTTGTTGGTGGCGAGGAATTGACCAAATACCCATTAGACAGCCAAGTCTAGCTGTTGCAATGGCTAGCTTTATCCAGCCTGCATGACCGTTGGCGTAGCTAACTGACATCTAAAAATGCTGAATTCTCTGTTAAAGACAGTCCATACTAGATGAATATGGAGGGCTTGACCGAAGGGAAGAGAATCTTGATAAATGTTCTTTCAATTCAAAGGTTAGAGATACTGTCAAGTTTCACTTGAAGGGATGCTTCTATACCTTGATTTGGATTGTTTCTACCAATTTTCGACGATTAGTTATTCCCTAGAAATTAAGAACTATTTTTTGCTTGATAATGACATAAATTGTCATATAGGAAGGAAATAGGTTAATATAAACACGCAGTATTTGATCGTAAGGAGTTTTTTTTTTCTCTCTGTGAGCAGAGAGAAGATGAGGGGAAACGCAAGGCGCAATGTGAGAGATTTTTTTTTTTCCTCCTTCAATTTTAATGTGAATTGCTCACTGAATTTTTGAGGTTTTCTTCTGTGAAAGTAGATGTGGACCCCGAATATGTATTTCTGATTTTATTTGTTCTCTGCACCCGTAAAGCTCCGAATGATTTGGCCAAAGTCAGCCCATGGAATGGAAGCACAATAAATATCTGTTGACAAGAAGTTTCTCATCTAATCGACGACGAACTTTTTGGTCGTACATTGGATAAACAGAAAATCACGAAGTGATTAAATAAGTTTAAATGCAGTATAGATTTCTCTTTGTGGATCATATGTGTTTTTAATTTGTTATAGCCATTTAATATTTTTAAGTAATTCCGTTACCTGGTAGGAGAAGACATATCATGGAGATGGACTTGGGTTAAGTTTGTACTTCCGTGCTGAGAGAGGTAGAACAGACACTTTGGATAAGTGACTGTGAGTCCAAGAAAATGGCCTTTTTCAACAGACAAAACTGTGCTTGCCGAGAACATACATTGGCTAAATTACCAAGTTGGTATGTTTGTAATGCACTTAGTGACAGACTGGTATTTTTAAAAACTCCGGCGATAAATAGGTATTTTTAATGGGACCTGTGTGTCAATGGGTACATTTTTCTCGCCGCCGACCAAAAAACAGTCAGAATTGGTCACATGCAGGTCATGTGTGGGTTTTTAAGTTAATTATAGGCTGATGTGGTTAGGGGATTAGTAATGTGGCACTCTTTTGGTGGGTTTTTAACTACCCTCAAACCCTACAAATAGCCAAATACCCCTTTTGCCAATTTCCCCCTAAAATTTCTAAAATTTTGAACGGGAGAGAGAGAGAGAGAGAGGGAGAGATCAAGTGGCAATTGCAGAGATTCTCTCTGAGGGAGATAATGTGGGATGTGGAAATGGAAGGGGGCGATTTTTCTTCTTCCTTCAACGTCTTCTTCTTTCTTCACATCCCACATTGCCTCCCTCAGAGAGAATCTCTGCTATCGCCATTGTAATCTCTCAGTCTCTCTCTCCCTCCTACTCAAAATTTTGGAAAGTTTGGGGGAAATTGACAAAAGGGGGTATTTTGCTATTTTTAGGGGTTGAGGGTAGTTAAAAACTCACCATAAGAGAGTGCCGCATCACTAATCCCTGCCACATCAACCTATAATTAATTTAAAAACTCACACAAGATCTGCACGTGACTAGTTCCGACTGTGTTTTGACCGGTGGCAAGAAAAATGTACCAATTTGATACATGAGTCCCACTAAAAATACCTATTTGTCGCCGGAATTTTTTAAAATACCAATCTGTTACTAAGTACAATACAAATATACCAATTTGGTAGTTTAGCCAACAAACATCAAAGTTCCCATTTTTTAGGAAAAGAAGATGAGTTTTTAGGGCCTTTTTTCTTTTTTAGAAAAATCTTACAAAATGTGCTTGCTTGTGTGATGTTGGCTGAGTGAGGGACTTCAGAAAACAGCCCAGAGGATTTTTTTTTTTTCTTTCTTTTTCTTTTTCTTTTTCCCCCCTGTTGTATTCGAATTTGTACTGAATTGATGTTTAATGGCATGAGCGTTGATTCATGAATTAATAGATATATAGGTAGATACATGGAATGAAAGTCGCTGTGGCTAATTAAAGTGAGAGGATATGGTAGATGTAGTGTCATTTGATCTGACAGAGACCAGAGAGGGGAGAGGAGGACCCCTTTAGTCACTAGTAATCCATTTTTATTTTATATAAAATATATTTATAATAACTAGATTATCCCTTTCCATTTCTCTCAGTCCTCCTCTCCTGTCCTTAGTATTGGTATGTATTGATTTGATTTGTCAGTGACATCTAATTATTCCAATATTCCCTTTCCTCATTCTCCTTTCTCCCATTGTTGCTATTAATACAGAACACTCCCCTTTCTTTGGTCTCCTCTCATTTCTTTCTTTCTTTCTTTCTCTCGTTGCTGCAAGCCACTTCCTCCTCCTCCTCCGACATGGGCTCAATTAGCATAGCTGCTTCATCAGCTATTCTCCTGCTGCTGTTCCTGCTGCTGAGGACACCACAACTACCATCTTCTTATTCCTCTTGTTTTTCCTTGGATAATCAGTCCAACAACATGGTCTGTCCTCTGCTTGTTAATTTTAAGACGGAGTGGCGTCTGCTGCAGCTGTTGATCCTCATTGCTTCATCCTCCTCTGCTGCTGCTGTTGTTATCGTCACCATATGGTTGATGAGATCATCGGCAAAGGGCAAAAAGGAAGGGGTTAACCTCCAGCAGCATAATAATAATAATAATAGGCTTCCACCAGGGAGGCAAGGGATTCCAGTGATAGGAGAGACCCTGAAGCTGATAGCAGCTTACAAGACGGAGGATCCGGAGCCCTTCATCGACGAGAGGGTGAAGCGCAACGGGAGCAGGCTCTTCACCTCTCACGTGTTTGGGGAGAGGACGGTGTTCTCCGCTGACCACGAGTTCAACAGGCTTGTGGTTGGAGGGGAAGGGAGGACGTTCGAGTGCAGCTACCCCTCCTCCGTCTCCACCCTCCTCGGCAAGCACTCTCTTGTCCTTATGAAGGGATCCCTCCACAAGCGCATGCACTCCCTCACCCTCACTCGCTTCTCCTCCCTCTCCGTCCTCCGCCGTGCTCTCCTCCCGGACATCGACCGCCTCGTCAGCACCACCCTCGACTCCTGGACCACCACCACCACCAAACCCCTGCCTCTCCTCGACCAGGCGAAGAAGATCACCTTCCAGCTTACTGTGAAGCAGCTTATGAGCTGTGATCCTGGGGAATGGACGGAGGCCCTCAGGAGAGAGTATCTCCTCCTCATCGACGGCTTCTTCTCCATCCCCTTCCCTTCCTTCCTCTCCTTCACCACCTACGGCAGAGCCATTCAGGTTACTCAATTATTATTAGGAATATTCTTTTAAAGTCTTACTAATTACTTACATACCTGGTGCTTGATTTGGATTAAATTTGATCCCCAGTCTGTCCTGATGAAGATATTATGGCTATTTCTTTTTTTCACCTTTCTACATATATATATATATATATATATATATATATATATATATATATATATATATATATATATATATATATATATATATATATATATATATAAACTGATGATGAATGAAATTATCAGGCGCGGATGAAGGTGGCGGAGAAGCTGAGAGGGGTGGTGAGGAAGAGAAAAGAGGAGAGAAAGAGGAATGGAGGAGAGGGAATGAATGACATATTGGATGAGCTGATAGAAGCGGAGGAGGGATTCACAGAGGAGGAGATGGTGGATTTTCTGTTGGCACTTCTAGTGGCCGGCTATGAAACCACCCCGACTATCATGACGCTTGTGGTCAAATTCCTGACAGACAATCCCTCTGCTCTCTCCCTCCTCAAGGTAACCCACCCTTCATCATCACCTCTGCCTGCCGTCTCTCTTTACATTATTTTTATCCTCATCGTAATAATATAATTCAATTAACAGAACAGATATGTATGGCATTTCCTATATCTTCTCATCCCTTATTAGGACGGATTAAATCCTAAACAAGTCTTGACTATATATACACACACTCAGAGTTTTTATCTGGTTGCTTAGTGGGACTAAGAACGCAATAACTGTTGGGTCATAGAAACGAGAAAGTATCCGGTGAGAATGGCCCATGGCATTAAATGTGCACCCAGAGGATGTCAACTCTTGGTTCTGGGCACGAATCTTGAAATCTAATGATCCAACGGTTGACATCATTTAGGTGAACATTTAATGTCATGAATCCAGGTGCACTTGATACTTTTCCCGTAAAAACAACGGGAAAATATCAAGTGCATCCGGTCCATGGGATTAAATGTGCACTAAATTACTAGTCCAAGCTGTAATTTTAACTTCTCATAGTCAAACTATTATTATACCCCATGTAAATGCAACACTGGTTAAAGTAATTAAAAGGCAAGACCTTTGCAGCCTACTCTGCATGTGCAACCTCGCATGCCAGTATGATTTGCTTTTTTTGCCCCACAAGTATATCACGCATGTAGTCTAATAGCTGACCTGCTCTCACCAATCATGATGTTTTCAACCATTATTTCAATCTTTTGATACATTTTGAGTAATTAATCAATTTCATCGGCTGATTTTTCACAACCTGTCCATGAAGCATGCGACCTTTATACTCCAAAACTCTCCTACTTTCCAACTAGAGAAACAAACAATGAGATTATGTAATGCATAATATGTGGGATGAACAATGGCCAATATCTTAGCTTATGCTTTCTTTTGTGGAAAAATTAATGTCTGTTGAATTAATTTTTCATGGAACTGCAGGAAGAGCACGATGACATCAGAGCCAAGAAGAAGCACAAGTCAGACCCCTTGGAATGGAGCGATTACAAGGACATGCGATTCACTCAGTGTGTATGTATCATCATCGCCTCAATTCTCTTTCAAAATTTATCAAAAATCATCAACAACTTTGAATTTTCCCAAGAAACAAATGATTCCCTTGTAGTGCAGGATCAGTTGTTCAAGTCTGTGTTGTGTCTAATGATTCAGGTAATCAATGAGACGCTTCGAGTGGCCAACATTGTCAGCGGAGTATTCAGGCGAGCTACATCTGATATTCATTTTAAAGGTCTTCCTCCACATTTGCTTGATATGCAACTAGAACAATGAGAAGTACAACAATAATGTTAAGATGATTACTAATAACTAGTTAAACATATTGATACTGACCCCTCTCATGCACTCCTTTCCCTTGTGGTTGGATGAATGACAGGATACAGGATCCCAAAGGGATGCAAGGTATTTGCTTCATTTCGAGCAGTCCACATGGATCCAGAAAACTTCAAGGATGCCCGCACCTTCAATCCATGGAGATGGCAGGTAACTTCCTCCAACCTTCACTTTTACCCTTTTGTTGTATGTATACTTCATTTATGGATGATTGAACCATCATGTATTGAGTAATTTTGTGTGCAGATAAGATGTGAGAATGGTGTATTCACTCCCTTTGGTGGGGGACCGCGGTTGTGCCCGGGTTATGAGCTTGCTCGCCTTGAGATTTCCATCTTCATCCACCATCTTGTTACTCGTTTCAGGTATATGACATATATCTACATACTAATGCATGTTGTATACTTGCCCTACATGCTTTCAACATTTCCTTTTGTTGGTTCATAACCCTGTTTTACATGATACATAATGTATGATGTATGAAGTGACATGTTTCTTTTCTTATTCCTTTCCCTGCTTGTTTTATGTTTTATGTATTTATTTATGCTTTTTTTTTCATTTCATTTGGAAAATCATCAGTTGGGATATGGCGGAGCAAGACAGGTTGATCTTCTTTCCCACCACTCGGCTTGTCAAGGGCTACCCCATCACAGTCCATCGTCGAGAAGCTCTCTGATACATATATCCATATATGAAACCCAATTTTGGTTTCTCTCTTGTATTTCGTCCAAATAAACTGAAAAGATCGATAGTGCAAGTTCGGAAGCTAATAGCTAATCGTGCTCCTTACTGAGTTACGGCTTCTGTAAACTTTCTTCATCCGGAAAAAAAAAATCTATAATACTTATAAATGGTCTGATGGCTAACATACTTTGCAAGAAACGAAGAAAGACGGCATTTTCTGTGAACTTTTTTGAGCAGACCGTTTTTTAGTGCTGCCTTCTGCTTGAGGCTTATGGTAGAAGATCAATTTTGCAAATTAATTAAGAACCATAAGCAGAAGGTATAAGTCTTGCGGTTTGCTATTGGAAAGATCTTCCTTGATGTAGTCTCTCTTTTACATATCTTAGATAACTACTTCAATTTCCTGCTGAACAAGTTGTGTTCTTGCATTCCACTTCTCCTCCTCCTTGTTGTTTAGGTTATTAATATGTGAGTATAGTCCCACGTTGAATAGATTAAGAGAGAGTTATGAGTTTAAAACGTGAGTTGGGGCTAGTACCTAATAACTATAATTTTTGGGTTAAAATTAGTTCTTAGCTTATGTTTAAAGTTCACAGATGTTCGTAAGAGTGATATAGATGTTTGATAGCCATGTGCTGAATGCATGGTCTGATTAGCACACGAGTAAAGTGATATGTGATTATAGTCTGGTTAGCTCACGAGTTATAGTCCCACATGAGTTATAGTCCCACATTGAATAGGTTAAGAAAGAATTACGAGTTTAAAAGAGTTGCTGGGCTTTTGAGTTAAAATTAGTTCATAGTTTCTATTTAAAGCCCTTGCTAATCATCTTTTGATGACACTTATAACATATGTACTTATAAAAGTTAACAACAGAGAGGAAAATATTACAGATTCAGATGGTTAACGGATGTGTCTTTTTCCTGGTGCCCTGTGGGGGGGGGGATATTTAGGGGGTGTTTGGTTCAAAAAAAATAGGATTAGGATTAGGAATCCCATTTATTTTATGGATTCCAACCTAATCTATAAAAATTTGTTGGATGTCATAGAACTTTTGGGAATCCCATTTTTTCCCCTTTCTATGTTTGTTTCACAACATAAAAATATGGATTCCAACTTTTTAGAACTCCTCCAAATCCTATTCTTTTGTTTGGTTTGGAATTAACAACTTTTGGGATAAATGGATTAGAAAACTCCAACGGCTAGTTTTTTGAAAATTTGGTAATAACCAAAATTGTTCCAAGGCCTCCAACGGCTAGTTTTCCCCATGTTCAACTTTTAAAAAATCAAAATGCCTCCAACGGCTAGTTCCAAGGGCTTCTCATGTATAAATATGGTTTGATGGCTAATGTACCCATCATAAGTAGCAACATCAATCCTCAAGTTTTGCAAGTTTCATCTCCTCCATTGCAACATGAAATCAAAAGAATGCCCTCAAATTTTGAAGTTTGGTGCGATTGCAATCTCCGAACACCCATGAAAGTTTGCAAGTATGGTAAAAATAAGGGGCGGTATTATTGGGGGTGTGCTAAATACCCAAATAAAGAATGCAATTTTTTTGAATGAGCGCTTGAAGAAGGAGAAATAAGCATCCAAGGAAACCAATTTGCCAAAGAAAAAAAGTTCGGAGATAAATATTTTTTGAAATCAAAGAGGCTGAAGCAAGAATTGAAGCTTGTCGAAAAACAACTCTTAGCTTGGAAAATTTTGGCAATTCTAGTAGTGGTATTTTGTATCATTTTCTTCATTGTAAACCGAATGTCATGTACTTGTACATGTTATAAAACTATTCTATAAACAGTAGTAGCATTCATCATAAATTATTCCACAAAAATTCCAACAACTCTAAATAACCAGCAGTAACATTCATCATAAAAAAAGCTCAGATATATCAAAAAAAGCTCAGATGTATCAAAAAAATTAAAGTTTAGAAATATACCTGAGCTTGCAAAACAACGGTTGCAAGTAACAGAAGTCAAATCCAACAACAAGCTCACAATAGAAGATGAAAACCCAGCAACCGAAAAAACCGAATATCAAAATCAAAGAAATGAACCGGAGAGGATTTGCGTCGGAGCCCTAGTTCTTGGTTTCGAACCGAAATAATCGAAGCTCAACAACCAATCACATATCTATAAAATCTTCACTCATCCAAACTCAATATTAGGATTTGATTGGATTTCATTATTTACAATATTGCCACTGTTAATTCCAAATTATATTCCTATTCTATAAATATGGTGCACCAAACACCCCCTTGATGGATGTGTTACTGAAACCGACAGAGATAGATAAAGGAATACGAATGGCATTCTTTTTTACTGTATCATGGCTTTTAGCTTGTGGAGTTTAGCCCAACCAACTTTAATGAACTCCCCATCCCCATCCCATCCCACCCCTCTTTTGGCCCGCTCCCTTTTAACATTTTTCTTTATCTGTCATCTTGCACGTGCAGAAGCACTTTTCAATGCAAAGAAGGAATCAAGAATCATGAATGAAGGAAAGCAACTCTGACAGATAGGATAAGATTGCAGCTGCACACGTGCACACGTGCACACGCACCTTCTTAGACGCTGATACACTGCCCTCCTCTGTCCGCAATGTCACTTGTTTGTGTGTGACCGAGACCAGCAGAAAGTAGTGAGGAGGCTGTAAAATTATAAGGGTTTTTTATTTGAAACCACCATAAAATACATTAGTTTTTCGGAGAATCATCACAAAAATTTTAATTTTATACAACCACCATAAAAATATGCATACTTTTATTAAAGCATCACTAAATCATAATTTTCATCTATATAATGTTAGATAGTATGTTAAATTCTGAAATATCCTCACGGTGAGACCTACTAATCTATATTATATTTTCTCATACCAACAAAACACCTTATTTCTCTTTAAAACTTTGTTAACTCCCTCAAAAAGTTTTCAATTTCCTCAAAATTCCACTCACCCCCATCAAAATTTTGTCATAATGGGCATTTATGTTATTTTATACTATTATTTAACAAAATATTAATATAAATTATGACTTTGTGGCACTTTGTAAAAGATTCATAAAAAACGGTTCTATGGAAAACTGTTATGGTCCTGAACGCTAATTAGCCACTAATCCTTGATTAGAGCGGAGAAATCCATACATCAAATAAATCAGCATTCTAATCCATTGATTGGAGACGACCCAGATTCGCCTGCCGAGTCAAACAAACGCCTCACGCCCTTCATTCGAACCAAGTCATGACGATCAACCGCTTTATGAAGCGACTTGAAGTAGGCAGACTAGCTCTTTCTAGCCAACTGCCTTCACGAGCGACTCGAAGGCGGTATACTTACTCTCTTCGGCATGTCTCTCGAAAATGACTGCACCACGACCTTTCGGTCGACTGCCTTTACGGACGACGCGAATGGCGGTGTTAGTCGGTCCCCTAGACACTAAACCTCATTCACTCGCCCAATTTGCCCCCTCAACTCAAACGACAGTCACATGAAGTTTGGTCCCGATAATATGTCTATATCACATTAAATGCATTGTTAGCCCCTAATTCCTTCATCTCTCACGGTAATTAAGACACCTCGAACTATTCCGGCTGCGAACGTCATCAATCCCATCCCATTAATAATCTCATTAATGACAAGGGAACAACGCTAACTCTTAGATCAGTTCACCACTTGACACCTGTAAACACAGCCACCATCAAAAACATCTGCCCAGTCATTAGTTTGCATGTGGAGGGAAGAGCTGACTCGTTTGCTAGTTTTCTTACCAAATGAAAAGACGAAAATACCCTTCAACCCCTCATATAAATAAGGAACTATTCAATAGAACAGGTAAGCAATCTAACCTAGTGAATTTCTGCTCCACGAATACTTATCTTACCACAAATACTGACTTGACCGTCGAAGGGACCATCGGAGATCCCAACTCCACCCTTTCACAGGTCGTTTCTCCGGCGTAGGTAAACTTCCAGCTTGGCGTCACCACCGGATATTAGAAGAGAAGGCGAACTCCACTCAATCAACAACTAATCCAGCAGAGTTTAGTGACTGTGTGATTTCCTATATCAACAGTTTGGCACCCACCGTGGGGCCTGCTTTCTTCTTCTTCCCACTATGTCCGGCGGTGATGATCTGGCCAGATTGGAGAACCTACCAGTGGGCTATGTCACTCAAGCCCAACTCCAGGAATCCACTAAGAAGATCACACAGACTATGCAAGCCCAGCTCAAGGCCTTTGCCGACGAGCTCTTCAGCCGCTTCCCTGCTCCCACAGCACAGCAAACCACCTCAGTTGCGGCCCAACCTTCCGCCAGCCGTCATTCTACTGCCCAGGGCGCTCACCAACTCGCCATGCAGCAAGTGCCGCCTCCGGAGACTCCTCTTATTGCCAAGCCAAGAAGGGACCGTCAGGAGCATGCATCTCAACCACTGCAGACGCAGCAGACTCCTCGTGCCGTCCCAAGGCGCCGCCCTCAAATCTTTGATGTTACTGATGAGAGCCCTAGCCCCAGCCAATGTGCAAAGGATCCAGTAGTTGCAGCCCCCAAACCCCGTACAGAACATGTAGCGCCAACTCCCTCTGCCCATCAACCCACAGGCGGCTATGACCGAGCATATCAACCTGTCGCCGACGCCATCGTAGGAAATACTCCCTTCACCGACTCCATTATGAAGGCACCTGTTGAGAAATTCAAGATGCCAATAATAGACAAGTATGGTGGTGAAAGAGACCCGACAGAACATGTTCAGAATTATTATGACACTATGATCATGATGCATGCACCAGAGGAGACCATTTGCCGCTGCTTCCCAGTCACCTTGACGGGGAGCGCTAAACTTTGGTGGAACACCTTGGAGAAGAAGTCCATAGGCAGCTTTGAGGAGCTCAGCCGGAAATTCATCCACCACTTTCTGGCCGACTCCAAGCCCAAACTGTCACCCCATGTACTCATACAAACTAAGCAAGAGCCGGATGAAGACCTCAGATCATACATAAAAAGATTCCAGGCAAAGAGGCTAGAAGTTGAAGACCTAGGGAGTCAAGTCGCCATGACGGTCCTAGTAGCAGGTTTACAGCCCGGTGATCTATCCAAGGCTCTTGCCAAGAAACTAATCAGAAATTATGAGCACTTGATGGCCAAGGCTCATGCCTACATGAACATGGAAGAAGCCGAAGCATACAAAATGGCAGCAGAAGCAGCAGGATCTAGCCAGACGACAGTTCCTACCTCGGTAGCCGCCCCATACGCAGCTCCAGTAATCCCCCAACCTACCAAACCGGCTCCATTTATAGCCCCAGCTACGACTCCGGCCGTCTCACCACTCTAGCCGACTCAAAATCCACCTCGAAGAGAAGAACCCATAAATGTTCCAAGGAACCCTCCACCTAAGAACAACAACCGTAATGATCGTTTCGACAGGAAGGACGACAGAAGAGTGGACGCTCCTCCCCCAGTTTTCACAGCCCTCAACACATTCCTCTTTGGGGCCCTTGATAAAGGCCAGAAGGAGGGGCTCCTTACTACACCCCCACCGCAGATGAGGTCAAACCCCCAGAAGAGGGATGAGCGGTAGTTTTGTCGATATCATAGGGACCATGGTCACAACACTGGAGACTGCCGTGTCCTCCAAAGAGACATTGAAAACCTCATCTAGAGGGGATTTTTGAAGAACTTAGTCAGGAGGGATCCACCTCCCAAGAGAGACGACCGAAGGTCTCGCTCCCGATCACCTCGACCGCGACCCGGCTCGAACCACCAAGAAGTCGGGCAAGGCAGCCGAGGCGTCATTAACACCATCAGTGGCGGTCCTACTCTCGGAGGAGAATCTAATAAATCTCGCAAGAGATATGCCAAGCATTCTCTACGAATGAACAGTTGTGACAAGAAGCTGCGGCTAGATATGCCCATTTCTTTCAGTGATGCTGACGTGGAAGGAGTCGAGACGCCCCATGACGACCCCATTGTCATCTCAGCCGACTTTGATGGCTTCGAGGTGAAGAGGATCATGATAGACATAGGGAACTCCGTTGACATCTTATTTTTAGATGCGTTCAACCGCATGGGCATTGATAAGGCGAGGTTGTAGCCGTCTCTGGGTCCCCTCATTGGGTTCACTGGACACTCTCAACTGCCTAAGGGATTGATCACTCTCCCCCTAACGGTTGGTCATCCCCCCTGCCAGTCGACTGTTAATGTCTAATTTGTAGTAATGGACATCAAGTCGACATACAATGTCATTTTGGGCCGGACATCCCTTCATTTCTTACAAGCTATCCCATCCACTTATCACCAGATGATCAAATTCCCAACACCGGCTGGAGTTGGGGTGGTCAAAAGTGACCAACGAGAAGCCAGAGCCTGTTATGTGCTCTCTACTAAGGGGAAGAGAATAGCCATGGCCATGCCCATTGAGAAGACGAGCCTTCAGTTTGAAAAGAGGATGGAGCGAGAGAGGACGACACCGGTTGAAGATTTGCATGAAATTCCAGTCGACAATGGAGGCAAGAAGACACTCAAGATCGGATCAAACCTCCCGGAGCCGCTGCGGGGAGCATTGATTTCTTTCCTCTTGGCAAACTTTGATGT
This sequence comes from Asparagus setaceus, assembly GCA_012295165.1. Lineage (NCBI taxonomy): Eukaryota > Viridiplantae > Streptophyta > Magnoliopsida > Asparagales > Asparagaceae > Asparagus > Asparagus setaceus. Next base: position 15,438,256 of record CM022707.1, read on the forward strand.
ATTTGCTTGGGCATCAGAGGACATGCCAGGCATTTCCCCCGATATCATTTGCCATGAACTCTCTGTCGACCTACATAGCAAGCCGATTCGACAAAAGAAAAGACATTTAGGCCCTGAGCGGCAGAGAGCAACGACAGAAGAAGTCGAACGGCTCTTGAAAACCGGCTTTATTCGGGAAGTACAATATCCCGAATGGTTAGCCAATGTGGTGTTAGTGAAGAAAGCCAACGGCAAGTGGAGAATGTGTGTGGACTTCACCGACCTCAACAAAGCTCGTCCTAAGGACAGTTACGCTCTCCCGCGCATAGATCAATTAGTGAATGAAAGTGCGGGACATGAGCTATTGAGCTTCTTGGATGCTTTTTCCGGCTACAATCAGATCCGCATGGCGGTACATGATCAGGAGAAGACGGTCTTTATCACTGACCAGGGCACATTCTGCTACAATGTGATGCCTTTCGGTCTCAAGAACGCCGAGGCCACTTATCAAAGACTTGTTAATAAAATCTTCAAACCTCAACTTGGCCGCAATATAGAAGCTTACGTGGACGACATTCTAGTGAAGTCGAAGCTAACTTCTGCACACATAGCTGATCTTGAGGAAACCTTCTCCGTCCTTCGGCATTACCTCATGAAGCTTAATCCAGCTAAATGGGCTTTTGGAGTGCAGTCGGGAAAGTTCTTGGGTTTCATGATCACCCAAAGAGGCATTGAAATCAACCCAGAAAAAATAGCCGTCAATGACCGACTACCGAGCCGCGCACCATGAAAGACATCCAGAAGCTCAATGGCAAGATAGCCGCTTTGGGGCGCTTCCTCTCTAAGTCGGCCGAGAGAAGCCTCCCTTTCTTTAAGATACTCAGAGGAGCAAAAGATCTTAAGAAGAAGATGGAGTGGACAGAGGAATGATGCACTACTTTCAGAGAACTCAAAGCATATTTGAGCACCAAGACGCTGTGGAGTCAACCAGTTGAAGGAGAGACCCTATATCTCTACTTAGCCGTCTTCCCCGAGGCGGTCAGCTCAGTCCTAGTTCGAGAGGAGGACCATATTCAGAAGCCGGTGTATTATGTCAGCCGGATACTTAGAGTAGGAGAGTTAAATTACCCTCTGATCGAAAAGGCATCCTTTGCCCTCATCAGAACTGCTCGTAGACTTCGTCCTTACTTTCAAGCACACTCCATCATTGTGCGGACGAGCCTGTTATTGAAGAAAGCTTTGGGGAATCCTACCACCTCTGGAAGAATGGTTGCATGGTCAATTGAGCTCAGCGAATATGATGTGCAATTTGAGCCCCGAACCACAATCAAGGCTCAAGCCTTAGCCGACTTCCTCATAGAGTCAACCTCGCCAGATGGCGAATCAATAGGACCTCCTCCCTCAGATCAACCGACACCCACAAAAAAGCAAGATAAACAAACGACGACTCTCCCTACATGCTCCAATCCTGAGAACGACTCACCCGAATTTGCCTCTTTGTAGCAATTAAAGGTGGACGGATCATCAAGTGAAGCCGGAAGCGGAGCATGCATAGTTTTGCACAGTCCAGACGGCACAGTTACCAAACAATCCATCACCTTCAAATTCCCAGCTTCAAACAATGAATCCGAGTACAAAGCGCTCATCGCCGGCCTTCGAGCCGCCCTAGCAGTCAAGGCCGAGAATTTATACATATTATCCGACTCCCAACTTGTAGTCCACCAAGCTAACGGCAAATACGTGGCCAAAGACAAGAGGATGATTCAGTACCTGAAGATAGTCAAAGAGCTGCTAGCCCAATTGGCCAACTTTAAAATTGCTCAAATTCCTCGTGCCCATAACGCACGAGCGGACGCCTTGTCGAAGCTTACATCGACCAGCTCCGTGAGCGGACCAGGACCTGTCTACACCGACACACTCGGATGTCCCAGCATTGCCGAGACCTCTACTGACATCATGCAAGCTGATACAGCCCCAGAGCCTTGTTGGATGGACCCAATCATTCAATTCTTAACCAGTGGAACCTCACCTGTAGATACTGCTGAAGCCAAGAGTGTACAGAGGAACGCTCACCGCTATCTCATGTTGGACAATCAGCTCTATCGATTATCCTATCACGGCTGTGCCATAGGACCTTATCTCCGGTGCCTACGACCTGCCAAAGCTGATTATGTTTTAAGAGAAATTCATGAAGGCGTCTGCGGAAATCACCCAGGAATAAGAACACTCGCTCAGAAAAGTCATCCGGCAAGGATACTACTGGCCCACAGTAATTGCCGACTCCAAAAAGCTTGTGTCAGCATGCAAGAAATGTCAGATGTTTGCAGAAATCCCAAGGGCCGCAGCCACGGAGCTTACTCCCATTTCGAGCCCCATTCCTTTTGCCCAGTGGGGCCTAGATATATTGGGACCTCTTCCTCTCGTTTCGGGGCAGCGCAAATTCCTTATAGTCGCTATTGATTACTTCACCAAGTGGATTGAAGCTGAACCCCTGGCAAAGATTGGGGAGGGCAACATTACTAGCTTTACTTGGAAGTCCATCGTCTGTCGATTTGGTGTCCCCCGTTCATTCATCACGGACAACGGCACCCAATTCAGCAGCAAAGAATTCCAGGATTTTTGTGAAGAATGGGGGATTCAACTCAAATTCACCTCAGTAGCTCATCCCAAATACAATGGACTGGCAGAAGCTGCTAACAAATGCATCCTCCAAGCCCTGAAGAAGAAAGTAGACAATGCAGTCGGAAACTGGGTCGAGGAATTGCCAAGCATTTTATGGTCCTACCGGCTGACACACAAGAATTCTACTGGTGAAACTCCCTTCAAGTTGGCTTATGGAACCGAAGCAGTTACCCCAGTAGAAGTCGGCATGCCTACTATTCGCATGCAACACTTCGACGAAGATGTGAACTCTACAGGGCTTCGGGTAGAACTGGATCTCGTAGAAGAAGTCCGAGCTAAAGCCTTGCGTAACCAAATTGTCAACCAACAACGAATCGCTCGATACTACAACAGTAAAGTATGACCAAGGAGATTTCGTGTCGGCGATATTGTTCTCAGGAAAGTAATGTTCGACAAGGACACCAAGCGTGGCAAGTTGGCACCCAATTGGGAAGGACCATACACCGTCCTTGAAGAACTGCGGCCAGACACATACCGGCTCAGAAGCCCAGATGGAAGGATCTTACAGCATCCATGGAACATCGAGCATCTTAGGAAGTTTTTTCAATAAATTTGCATTGTAAATCTTATTCAAGATCTTTCGATATGAATAGAATTTTGCTCCTAACTATTATTATCACATGGCCCGCTTGAAGCCTAAACGCGGAGCACATGGCCCGCTTGAAGCCTAAACGCGGAGCACATGGCCCGCTTGAAGCCTAAACGCGGAGCACATGGCCCGCTTGAAGCCTAAACGCGGAGCACATGGCCCGCTTGAAGCCTAAACGCGGAGCACATGGCCCGCTTGAAGCCTAAACGCGGAGCACATGGCCCGCTTGAAGCCTAAACGCGGAGCACATGGCCCGCTTGAAGCCTAAACGCGGAGCACATGGCCCGCTTGAAGCCTAAACGCGGAGCACATGGCCCGCTTGAAGCCTAAACGCGGAGCACATGGCCCGCTTGAAGCCTAAACGCGGAGCACATGGCCCGCTTGAAGCCTAAACGCGGAGCACATGGCCCGCTTGAAGCCTAAACGCGGAGCACATGGCCCGCTTGAAGCCTAAACGCGGAGCACATGGCCCGCTTGAAGCCTAAACGCGGAGCACATGGCCCGCTTGAAGCCTAAACGCGGAGCACATGGCCCGCTTGAAGCCTAAACGCGGAGCACATGGCCCGCTTGAAGCCTAAAACGCGGAGCACATGGCCCGCTTGAAGCCTAAAACGCGGAGCACATGGCCCGCTTGAAGCCTAAAACGCGGAGCACATGGCCCGCTTGAAGCCTAAAACGCGGAGCACATGGCCCGCTTGAAGCCTAAAACGCGGAGCACATGGCCCGCTTGAAGCCTAAAACGCGGAGCACATGGCCCGCTTGAAGCCTAAAACGCGGAGCACATGGCCCGCTTGAAGCCTAAAACGCGGAGCACATGGCCCGCTTGAAGCCTAAAACGCGGAGCACATGGCCCGCTTGAAGCCTAAAACGCGGAGCACATGGCCCGCTTGAAGCCTAAAACGCGGAGCACATGGCCCGCTTGAAGCCTAAAACGCGGAGCACATGGCCCGCTTGAAGCCTAAAACGCGGAGCACATGGCCCGCTTGAAGCCTAAAACGCGGAGCACATGGCCCGCTTGAAGCCTAAAACGCGGAGCACATGGCCCGCTTGAAGCCTAAAACGCGGAGCACATGGCCCGCTTGAAGCCTAAAACGCGGAGCACATGGCCCGCTTGAAGCCTAAAACGCGGAGCACATGGCCCGCTTGAAGCCTAAAACGCGGAGCACATGGCCCGCTTGAAGCCTAAAACGCGGAGCACATGGCCCGCTTGAAGCCTAAAACGCGGAGCACATGGCCCGCTTGAAGCCTAAAACGCGGAGCACATGGCCCGCTTGAAGCCTAAAACGCGGAGCACATGGCCCGCTTGAAGCCTAAAACGCGGAGCACATGGCCCGCTTGAAGCCTAAAACGCGGAGCACATGGCCCGCTTGAAGCCTAAAACGCGGAGCACATGGCCCGCTTGAAGCCTAAAACGCGGAGCACATGGCCCGCTTGAAGCCTAAAACGCGGAGCACATGGCCCGCTTGAAGCCTAAAACGCGGAGCACATGGCCCGCTTGAAGCCTAAAACGCGGAGCACATGGCCCGCTTGAAGCCTAAAACGCGGAGCACATGGCCCGCTTGAAGCCTAAAACGCGGAGCACATGGCCCGCTTGAAGCCTAAAACGCGGAGCACATGGCCCGCTTGAAGCCTAAAACGCGGAGCACATGGCCCGCTTGAAGCCTAAAACGCGGAGCACATGGCCCGCTTGAAGCCTAAAACGCGGAGCACATGGCCCGCTTGAAGCCTAAAACGCGGAGCACATGGCCCGCTTGAAGCCTAAAACGCGGAGCACATGGCCCGCTTGAAGCCTAAAACGCGGAGCACATGGCCCGCTTGAAGCCTAAAACGCGGAGCACATGGCCCGCTTGAAGCCTAAAACGCGGAGCACATGGCCCGCTTGAAGCCTAAAACGCGGAGCACATGGCCCGCTTGAAGCCTAAAACGCGGAGCACATGGCCCGCTTGAAGCCTAAAACGCGGAGCACATGGCCCGCTTGAAGCCTAAAACGCGGAGCACATGGCCCGCTTGAAGCCTAAAACGCGGAGCACATGGCCCGCTTGAAGCCTAAAACGCGGAGCACATGGCCCGCTTGAAGCCTAAAACGCGGAGCACATGGCCCGCTTGAAGCCTAAAACGCGGAGCACATGGCCCGCTTGAAGCCTAAAACGCGGAGCACATGGCCCGCTTGAAGCCTAAAACGCGGAGCACATGGCCCGCTTGAAGCCTAAAACGCGGAGCACATGGCCCGCTTGAAGCCTAAAACGCGGAGCACATGGCCCGCTTGAAGCCTAAAACGCGGAGCACATGGCCCGCTTGAAGCCTAAAACGCGGAGCACATGGCCCGCTTGAAGCCTAAAACGCGGAGCACATGGCCCGCTTGAAGCCTAAAACGCGGAGCACATGGCCCGCTTGAAGCCTAAAACGCGGAGCACATGGCCCGCTTGAAGCCTAAAACGCGGAGCACATGGCCCGCTTGAAGCCTAAAACGCGGAGCACATGGCCCGCTTGAAGCCTAAAACGCGGAGCACATGGCCCGCTTGAAGCCTAAAACGCGGAGCACATGGCCCGCTTGAAGCCTAAAACGCGGAGCACATGGCCCGCTTGAAGCCTAAAACGCGGAGCACATGGCCCGCTTGAAGCCTAAAACGCGGAGCACATGGCCCGCTTGAAGCCTAAAACGCGGAGCACATGGCCCGCTTGAAGCCTAAAACGCGGAGCACATGGCCCGCTTGAAGCCTAAAACGCGGAGCACATGGCCCGCTTGAAGCCTAAAACGCGGAGCACATGGCCCGCTTGAAGCCTAAAACGCGGAGCACATGGCCCGCTTGAAGCCTAAAACGCGGAGCACATGGCCCGCTTGAAGCCTAAAACGCGGAGCACATGGCCCGCTTGAAGCCTAAAACGCGGAGCACATGGCCCGCTTGAAGCCTAAAACGCGGAGCACATGGCCCGCTTGAAGCCTAAAACGCGGAGCACATGGCCCGCTTGAAGCCTAAAACGCGGAGCACATGGCCCGCTTGAAGCCTAAAACGCGGAGCACATGGCCCGCTTGAAGCCTAAAACGCGGAGCACATGGCCCGCTTGAAGCCTAAAACGCGGAGCACATGACACGCGCTCAAAGCTCAAAATGCGGGCCTCCAGCCCCGCGTCCTAGTTAAAACGTAGACGCGGAGGTCCATCCCCGCATTCCTGCACTAAAATGCAGACGCGAGGCTTGCTCCAACGCGAACTTCGCTTTGACTCATTCAAACATGAGTTGAACGGTTCCTAAACCGCTTGAGAGATTTAAGGGGCGGTTATACCCACTAAACCCCATTATGGAGCAATTTAAGGGGCCAGTTACACCCCTTTAATCCCTATAACTGGGGGGTTTTCATAGCCAAATGGGGGCGGGTTGAAAGGGTTTGGCCGGAGAACTAAAAAAAAAGGGAGAGAAGGAGGGAGAAAAGAAAAGCCACTTCTGCACAACTGTGATCGGCGTGACGATCGGACCTTCATCCGTAGTCTGATCGGCATGAAACTTGGAGGAAAGCCTCAACACTCATTGTTCCTAATTTTGAACGGTGAAGATTGATTTCTACTGATTGGATTTGGAGATATTGAGGTTTTACCAAAGCTAATTGTGCAGAGAACGGTTTCTTCTGCGCAGCTGTGATCGGCGTGACGATCGGACCTTCATCCGTGGTCTGATCGGAGTGAAACTCGGAGGGCAGCCTCAACACTCATCGTTCCTAATTCTGAACGGTGGAGATTGATATTTACCGGTTGGATTTGGAGATATTGAGATTTTACCGAAGATCTGCGTTTTTTTTAGAAAGGATCAAATCTCCTTTGCTGGCATCAACTCTTCTAGAGAGTTCAACTCGATTACAGTTTTCAAACTTGCACGGCAAGTTCTTCTCCGCCATTCTTGGCTAAAAGGATTACTAATCCTTTTCTAAAATCAACTCTATCAAAGAGTTCTTAACTCGGCCAGAGTTCTAAACTTGCTCCTGCGAGTTATTTTCCAACCTCGTCCCACGAGTCAAGACGGTCGGATCGTCAACGGGATACATGATTCAAGCTCCCACCGCTACCGTGAAGAACCCGGCATTAAACAAAGTGAAGGATCTCCGTCGATCTTTCTCTCTTTTGTAAATCGGGCAACCGATCGAGGAATTTGTAATTTCTTTTTATTCAAGTCAGTTAGAGAGAGAGATTGCATTTAAGAGATTGTATTCATTATTCTTCAAATAGGATAAATCAATTTTAATAAATAAAAAAACCCAATATTTGGTGGTGGTTTCCTTAATAAATAAAAAAACCCAAGTTATAATCTACAACGATCTTCAGGAAGCGTGCTTGATTGGTTTCAGTCCATGCTACGACTTAACTACGTGTCATTCTGTTCTGTGTGCAGAGCGCTCCTACTAGATAATTAGAGAAGGGCCGCCTTCGGCATCACTACGCCTGAATTAGTTAGAAGCAATGCAGCGTGTATGAACTATCACTTTGGCAATTAACAGCCCAATAAGAATAAGGCCCAAAATCCCAGCCCAATAAAAGTAAGGCCTCTGTAAGTGGCCTGCTCTGACGTTGTGAAAAGGGTGGACATTAGGAAGAGGAGGAGGATCTTATCTTTATTATTTATTATATTTGTTTAAGGAGAATCCATCCGGGGATTCGGATCCAAAGTGTGCACTCCCAGCGAACCCAATGGCTCTCAAACTGACCGACCAGGGTGGGGCACTTTGATAGTGCATTCCGGTGTACCATTCGAAACTTTGCTGCAACGGTCAAATGGATGGTTGGTTACAAAATGAACGGATAGCAGTGTAATTGATAATGAGATTGCTTCTGTTAATCAAATGGTGTACTAAAATCTCAGCAGAATTCTATCCGCTGTCTGGGTCTGCTATTGCTGGTGTATTTTGGTTTCTCTCTTCATCAGACCGATCTACTTGTCAACACGTTGAAATGCGAGGATAGTGAATCTACATTTGTGTTCCCAAAAACAAAGAATCAAAAGACAATATGGTAGTTTGATTCACGTAAATACACACATGGCTTGAAAAGGGGTAAGCAAACAACAGAAATTTCAGGGCCTTGTACATCTGTAGAGATAAACATCTAATAGATAATGGAATAACAAAATGACCCTACGATTACTCCAACAAGCCAGAAAGCCAACAACATAACTGACTCACAAGAACAATCCATTGAACCAGCCATGCTATATTTAACAGTTCACCTGAGATTCGAACAGACCACACAATCTCTATGTCCACATAAAAATGTAGCACACTTGGTTTCAGCGGATCACATAGATCGATTTTATTTTCCATTGTAAAAAAATCATGCAGGGTAAGAGGAACCCCAGTTGAGCAAGCTCCAAGATGAGAAAAGGGAATCCATCCTAATAAGGTTCCATGAAATCAGCCAAGGGAGTAAACCATACGGTTAGACAGCTCCTCACCCACAGCGTTTACATATCTGCGCAGCTGCATTTCAAGTTCGTTCATGTATCTGTTGTCGACCGGACCAAACATTTGCTGAAGGTCCTAATAAAACAAAACACATCGCATCAATTAAAATCAGACAAACTAAACATGGTGACATATTCAAAATATGTACAACCTGACTTTGTAGAACTTGGAAGTCATAGGTAAATGAAAAACCTTGCATCTTCTCAAAGTATATTCCACAAGCGTGCATGAACAGAACACATATGTCCAATTTCAAAAGTGCATGCATAGGCAAAATGAAATTAAATATATTGAAATAACAAAATTTTAGGCATTTCAATCTGGCATATCAAGATTAGTAGAGTGAATAATTAGGGCAACAGAAAAGTAATTATGTTTTGATGAATTGCCCTCAAATCTTAATGTACATTGGAATTATAGTATCAGCATTCATAACAAAAGACTACAGCAACATCACGCAAGAGGATAAATCTTTAATCATACTCCATAATCATTATTTGTCACTCTGTGAGTTGTTAATGTAGAAAATTTTGTTTTCATTACTTGAAACTGACTGTGACTGGAAAAACCTGACAAAAGATACAGCAAAATATACTATCATGTTTATTAATAAATTATAAGTGTTATACTCTTGCAGAAATTAAGAGGTTATCTTCAGACTTCTGCAAGAAACATAAGCACCTAAACCATAACACAGAAAACACTTGCACAATTTACCTTCTTACTCATTTTTACTAGTATCCGCATAGACAAACTTTCAATCAATCTCACATGTTTGGTATGAGTAAATTTAAATGTGAATTACGTTATCAGTCCTAAACTATGTTGTAGTCATTTACAGAGGAATCCCCAGAAAGAATATTTTACATAAGGGTTGTCAGATCCGCTGCAACTATAGTTGCATGCAAACTAAGACATTTTGGAAGTTGTTACAGCTGTTTGTTTCACTGTAACTAATAGATGTAGTTACAACTACAGTTGCAAAAAGCATCAGGTTGCAGCTGATAGCTTATGCAGATTTGGGCGTAAGACGCAGTTGCAAACTTTTTGTACTGTAAGCGGTTGCAACTCCGATTACAACCAAACCTAACAAAAGTCATAATAATAATAATAATATTAATAATAATAATAATAATAATAATAATAATAATATCCTAAAACATATATCCGCAACTATAATTGCAAATGCAATTTTGCAAAATGCTAGTCCGACAATTCTTAACTTCATAGGAATTATTATAATCAGAGTATCTGTGCATACACGACGTGGCATCTTAATTGTGCCCTAGTGTGTCATACATGGTCTCCCTGATTTGGACCCATCCATGTCATAATGGAGTTACGTTACCATTGTGCCAAGGCTTGTCCTCTAAATATTTTACACAAACTGGACTCACTTTCATTAAGGCGCATATAACATTACACCAACAAAAAAAAAGCAGTACCTATATCTTTAAGGCACAGCAGAAAGTAAATAATTGGCAAAAGAATATACACACACCTTGAATTTGAAGCGTGAACCATTCACATCCATCAGAATATTACTGATATCAAAAGCTTCCAGATCATCTGTAAGCAATTCACAGCTAGATTCTGAGTCTGATTCATTATCCACACAAGAATCGGAACCTTCAACATCAAAGTCTGTTTCCACACCTTCATCACTAAAATGTTTACCTTGGGCATCCCCATTAGGAGAGTCTGATCTACCAATAGCCGTGCTAGGCATCTGTGCTGATGATTCCTGATTATTCAAGATCATATGATCTGATAATATGGCATAAGCTGTTTTATCAAGTAAAGGTTTTGCATTTTTAAATGGCACCCACCTGCAAAATCCCCATTTAACCATTAAGCATTAAGTAACAACAAGAAAGAAACATAGCGACCATAAGGAAAGCAATTAACAATGCACATATAACTAGTAGCAGGATAAGCATGTGCAGCTAGCGTTTCAACACAGGAACAAAAGAAATAACTATGATGAGATTTTCAACTTGTGCATTGCCGCAGGCTTGTTTGGTTGGGTAGCACCTCTGCAAGTTGTGTTACAGTAAATGCTTTTGCAATATCGTGTAGCCAGTTATCTACTTGGTTTTAGCTGCAAGTGGTATCATTGCAAATAGAACTCTATTTCATTAGCTAAATGATGATGTAATTGTTTTGCTGACATGGTAGTCAAAAAATCCTTATCCACCTGCAACTTACAATGCAATTATGCAAGACATTATAATAAGTATTTTTTAGGTCAATTTTACCAATTAGATTAGCCCAAGCTACACAATACAGACATTTTTATAATGAAGGCGTACCTATGCCCATGCTCACATGTGTTGATTTGGCACTTGGCAAACAATTCAGGACACGTTTACCTTTCCCAAACATGTCCTCAATTACACACAATAGATTTCTAATATAGGACACTTTCAACACATCTCCTACATTTCTCATACAATTTTTCAACTACACATGCTCAAGATATTTACTTACTTTAATTCATATATAAAAAACTATACTTTAATCAAAAATGACATTCAACAGATATGTTTCCATCTAAAAGCAGAAGAGGCAAAGGTTTTATTTCTTTGTGGATTCATCAAAATGCGACATAGGTTGAAATTTCAGTATACATGTAATCATTATTATATTATTAGAAAAATATGATTCAGATGCAAAAACATGTCAAAACACGCACACACATGCATGTGCGCACTTACACACTGTCACACGTGTCTGTATACCAAATTAACAATCATATTGTCCTGTCCCTTGGCTACTTCCTAAAGAACTATTGTGTAGTATCTCCATCTCCTTATATCAATCTTCATGTCCCTACTTCTCAGATGAAAAACTAGAGATACTATGGGCATGGTTGATTACATGAGAACTTGGGGGAAAAAACACTTTAAAGACAACTTATTCACTGGACTGAGGAGTTATGGTTGTTTTGCACAATTCGAAAAAGATTACAAAACTTTTTTTTAGAAGGACGAGTAGCAGCATGCCACCTTACCACTTTTGGAAGCTTGTTTCCTCTGAAAATAGGAAAACAATGGAAGAACATTGTAGCTAACTGTTAGCTACAGTGTTCTTCGCTAGGATGTTCCATCCACTCTTTTCCAAGCCTTTATTTTAATGATATTCCTACGTATTACATGCAACCAGACATCCTAAGTGTTGTACGTATAGTTATTAACCATTACAACAATTAAACATCCTTCAATGCAATACCAACTCTAAAGCTCCATCAGGCCTTCCATTAGCTAAATCTTTCATAAGGTTGGTGTACTATGACATACAAACATTGAAACTAAAAAGGTAATATGTTCCAACTCCTAAGGTTCCTTACTTGTCCTCATAGATTCAATTCCACAAACTCAAGCTAATTCAGAAATATGATCAGTCAATAGATAGGCTAAAATCCATATACTTAGATAAGTTTCAGAAGTAGAGTCAGTAGGTTCAGAATATCAGAAACCTTACTTATAACGAAGAGGGCAGAGAAGTTCAGAGGGGTGATATGCTGCTTTGTATCTCATTTTGCTGCAGGAATGAATATAGTAGCCAAGATAATAATATTGAAGGCTGGGGCAATGCGCTTCTGCCTCCTTCACCCAATTTATTTCCTGTAGAGCTGAATACTTTCCGAGTGACAGAAAGGCAAGATCAGGATCCCAAAACAAATACTTGCTTGACAGGCATTTTGGGAGGACATCCACCACACCTACTGCAACAAGTTTCCCGTCAATTACATATTGCTGATGGAAAGAGCCAAAGCCACAAGAAGGAACAGCCCTGTGATTACTATGTGGTGGAACAAACACTAAAGGGGAATCTACTAGAAATCTTCTGTATGAGCTTTCTGTGACTTTCTCTGGCTTATCATCATGCACTTTAATTTGGTATCTTCTGTATAGTGCAAATTCTTCTGGATCAAAACTTGATCGTTTCATTCTTATCTCTAGCTTCCGTCTTTTAGAGGGTAGAACTTCACCATAACGAGCTGCAAAACTATGTTTGCGCTCAGCAGGATCTTCATTGGAACTCCGTATACTTTTATCACTTGTTGAATCAAATGAGCCGTCCCGTTGAGTAGAAGAGTAGAAATTAAGGTGACCATTGCAAGCTTTGATAATCAGCCCTCTATCTTCCAAATTTTGTTCTATGAAACCTGCCAACTTCTCTGCAACTAAAGTGGGTGAAATGTCCAAAGACTCTCCCCTTGGATTTGGTGAACTTATCGGACTTATAGTTTCTTGTGACGAAGATGAGCGTCTTAAGAATGCTGCAATCTGAAAAGAGATGCTGCTAGTGTACAACAAATCTTCAGATATTTCCATTAGCTTCCTTTTAGCTCTGAATGTTACCTTTTTAACAACTGCTGTGGGGAGTTCAACGGTAGAAGGAAACTCACCACTTTTAACATATGCAGATATAGCTTCGTTGATCAGATTTGACAAATAATCAATGACCTCGTTTTCCGGGTGCATATTTTCACATATACCAGCTGAAGATTCTGTAGCGATTTCTGGAACTTTTGTTGATGATGATGCATCTTCATCCAGGTTGAGTGAGGTCTTTGGTGAATTTTGCTGATCTGTTAATAATCCAACTTTATTCATGTTCTCTTTGCCGTCTAAATACCTATGAGCACACTGTATCAGTCTCTAATACACATTTAAACAAGTTGCATGCATTCTTACAGCCTTAATTTTAAGTAGATAGGTCTATTTCAAGATTATTGATGGGAGAAGACACAAGAAAAGTACCTTTGCATTTTTCTAATTACGCGAAGTTGTTCTTTCGATGGAGCAAAGTCAGCTGCCTTCAAACGAATTGTATAAGACGGGCAGCATGTCCTTTCCATCTCAGGTTTATACAGAAAGCAGCCAGATCTCCTCCAGCCTCGGTCAAGGAGTTCTGTCAGGGGTGCCAAAATCACCAGGCGAACTAATTGAGTCTCATGCAGCATAAGAAACAAATAGCTACATATGTGCGCTGGTCAGCATGGTGCACTAGGAACTATGTTCATCAGTTTGTGTATCATGCACAACAATAAATTCTAACAAGTGATAAGTATCTGAACGATGCACCGAGAGAGGGCTAGGATAAAAGATGAATAAAGTTTAAGTACCACCACAACACTGTGACGTAGGAACTACAACGAAAATGTGCAAAGGAGCTGTTGGTGAAGTGATAAAGAGGAGGGTCAACAAAGGGGAGGCAAGAGTCCCAAGTCTTAAGAGGAGGTGTGAAAATGGACCTATTCCTCAATATAATATCCTTGACTATGTTAAAAAAAACATAGAGTTTAAAAAAATTTAAACGTCTAACAAGCGAAAACAAACTTGCTATTGCTAGCAGTACCAAAAGATATTACAGATGTAGATGAAATCAAAACATTGCAATGGTAAATTTAAAAAAAGGTCAGAAGCCAAAAGGTCATATAAATGTACTAAGGATATAGGGAAAATGGTATATGATGAAGCATATAGATAGATGGTTATGGTGGAGGAGGAATGGTTACATCCTAACAAACAAGTGATGTCTGATAAAATAATACCTTTAGCAAAGTGAGCAATAATAATAAGAAGCCAGCCAGAATTAATTTGGCACATAGCAAGTGAAGGAAACGAAATCAATGAAGTTAATATGATATGTGATGATAGAATACCTTGGTAATCATCAACCGTAATGCTGTGTGCCCATAAACCTGCAAACGAGAGAGAGAATTAGAAAGAAATTGAATTTATTAGAAGACGACGACGACGACGACAAGCAATGATGGAGGATTTGGATTAAGACGTTGATGGTGATGAAAGAAAGAAGAGAGGTAGATCTAGAAAAAAAGAACAAACCATGGGAGATGCTAGAGGAGGAGGTGGATTTGCAGTAACCGCAGGGGCTTCTCCTCTTTCCGTGATCCACCACCAACGTTTCTCTCTCTCTTTCTCTTTCTTTGCTGCTGCCTCGACTCCGCCGATGATTGCTGCTATTACCGTTGCTACCGCTCGCCCCATCTCCCATCTCTCTCCGATTCGATTCTATTCTATTCTATTCGATGGATTTTGAAAACAAAACAAGGCCGATCTGAATCCTCTTCTTCTTCAGTCGCAACTACCCAACCCCCTTTGTCAAAAAATAAAATAAAATAAAAGATGTGATGAAAAGGGGACGAAACGACACATGTAAAAAATCATACGAAGGAACTTCTCTCTTAAGTAATTAATTCTTTTAATTAATTAATTCAATTTAATTATTAGCCCTAATTCCACCGTTTTACAACTTGCATACCGTGTGCGTGACTCCACGCTATTCTTCCAATTTTAACTGCGCCTTCTATTTATGTCTATCCATTTCCTTCACTCTTTTTTTCTTTTCTTTTTTTCTTGACGAGGGAATTTCTTCGTGATCCTTCAAACTATGAATATCTAACCTCCGGGCACCTCCCAACGCACAGCCTCATGTATTAGTTTACCAACTCAGCTAGACCCTCTTGGGTTTCTTTATTCTTCTTTTACTCTTTTTCTTTTCCTTTCTCTTTCTATGTATTTATTTTAGACTCTATTTATTCTATTATATATGTTTCTCTTTTGAATTTGGAATGTTTTATTATTATATATTTTTACTCTCTTAATCTAATCTACAGTTGGTAATAAGAGATACATAAGAGACATACTGTAGTTTAACTACATGTGTTTTCTTTGGTTTTTCCCATATAGGAATTCAAGTTTTAGATTATGATATTCGTGCGCTCTATCCTCCCTGCATGATTTTGCTGGATTATGGCTCTCCTTTCTAGCAATGTGAAAATAATGTAGGATACACCATCGCTTCACGCATAAACCAAATTCATTCTCACACGCACACGACTGCAGTTTAAAATAGGAAAGACCCCAACAAGCTTATCAGTATTAATAGCATAACATGGATAGCAGACTACAGTACATAACTTGGAGGATCCTTGTAGCTGGGATCCTATGTCAGTGTCGTCATTGGGATTCCCTCCAAGTCCCCCGAAATCATTCGGAGAACACGATATGCAAGATAACAATGGGGTTCATGAATTCATATATACATATTACCAAGAAGATATAGGCATTTTGGAAGCTCCACATTTAATGAGATTCAACTAGTTTGAAGCGAAGGGTTAGGGGTCCTGCTGGTGAGTGCAGGCCTCATGGTGACAATCGCAGACTCATTAGCCCCTGCCTTCAATGCAGCTCTCCCAGCTTCCAAGAACCTTGCAACTGCATCCTCAGCATATCGGTTTGCTTGCCTCACACTCATAGTCTTGCCAATGCCTGGATACGCATTAAGGACATGGTCTCCGTTGAGCTGAGAAGCAAGCTGGATAAGCTCCACCTGAAACTCCGAAAGAGAAACATCTTCCTTTGCTCCCGATGCCCTCAGTGACCTCACTACTTCTGGGAGTTTCTCTGCAATATGGTCATGAGATGAAAATATTTACTAACATAAATTCACCCAGCCAAAGAAGCAAATGTATTTGTTGGGGGTGAGAGAGGGAGCACATAATCTTTTAGTATTTGTTGGGGGTAAGAGATGGAGCTCATAGATTCCTATGTGAACAGCACGCATTAGGTCAAATAACAAGAGGGGATCAAACTTATGTGCTACTCATGGCATTTGATAAAATATTAGCTAATTTTTAAGATCAAAGGAACTCATCAATTTGTGAAAAAAAACATGCAATACTTTATTTATCTTGGACAAATTTAGTTTCTAGAAGATGGACAAAAGGTAAGTGGATAACAACAAGTTTTGGATATAAATTCCAGTGCAAGCAAATGAAATGTATATAATACGTACCTGGACAATCAGTTCGAGGGGTCTTTCGAAGGGAGAAATAGCTCTCAAATGTACCCGCCCATGCATCTCTTTTCGTAAGAAAATTTGTGTTCAGATTGAACAGCTTCTTTACAGTTGCCGGAACAGATGAATGTTCAAACTGTGAATGCGGAGTCGGCCCATTAGGCTCATGGATCACTGCACGAGATGGAAAATTTTCAGTGCAAAATATAGCACATTAGCGCATACAATTGAGTGTAAATTATCAAACACAACCAAATATAGAGTATAGTTGCCTAATTGAAAATGTTAAATTAACTTAGTAATCCACCAAGTCTATATATCAGATTGTTGTCTATAAAATGTAGCAGACTCGCTGAAAACAATCAAGATGTGTTACAACAACTCCACCGCTACCGCCAGTCAACAGTGGAAGTTAGCTCTAGTGATGCATTTGAGCTATATGGTTAAAATATTAAACTTCTGTTTGCAGCCAATCTGAACATTCATGTTTTTTACTCTTCCAGTATGACACTGAAGATACAATCCAATTTTGTTAATCAGATCCCAATAAGATATATTCTCACTCCAGAAGTAGAATTCGACACTTGCAGAAAAAAATGTCATCTTTAAGGAAGGACTGACATGGAC
Organism: Asparagus setaceus; assembly: GCA_012295165.1. Taxonomy (NCBI): domain Eukaryota; kingdom Viridiplantae; phylum Streptophyta; class Magnoliopsida; order Asparagales; family Asparagaceae; genus Asparagus; species Asparagus setaceus. Next base: position 15,455,413 of record CM022707.1, read on the forward strand.
TATCCACACTCCACTCCCTGAATATATATATATGAAGCAGATAAAAGTGGGGAAAAGGTACTAATGTGTCCAAGTGATCCAGGAGGATGAGAGGTGCAACTTGGGTTTAAGTTTAAGAAGAACCCAAACAACCTGTTCCTCATATACGTTGGTTCAGAGCATCTCCAACGAGGTGGGCTAAGGTTGACAAAAGTCAACCTTACTTCTAAATTAGGATCAGGTCAGGATTGATCGATAAGGGGATAACTTCCAACGGAACCTGGAACTCAGGCCTATTCAAACCTGTTGAGCTCGACCAGTTCTTTATGTGTTGTTTATCTTTATTTGTGACTTTGTTCCATGTATAGAACGTTTAAGTTTTTCTCATCACTATAATCGACGATATAATCATGAATCGTTGACTTAAGGGCTTTATACTCAGCATTGACATATGCCAAATTAGTTATACAACATTCTTGTTATATGCTATTTCTTGTACGAGTGATGCAGCGATGTCTCGTTTTAAGTTCAATATGATGTAGCCTCGCCCTACTTCTATCATGATAGAGGCCGTACCTGTACCCAAGACGTCCTGCACCCGTACTCAACACTTCTTGGACGCTCCTTAGATACATGCCTACATTCATTTAGACATATACCTAATTATACAATACACGTTCTAATTTAAAACACTCATTATTCACTTCTTGGACATGTATCCTACATTTCACATCCACCTTTGAAACTCATTAGACAATGATAGAGTTCGTTTCAAGCCATATTCAGTAAACAATGTGCTAAAAAGTCGGCGCCTAGCCTGCATGCCTAGGTCCTGGAAGCGCCTAGGGGAGCGTGGACGGCTTACACTGACTGCACCGCTTAGGTCTAGGTCGTGATTTCCTCAATTGTTGTCTCCACATCCTCTAACCTCCTCCGTACTCCTCTAGCCTTCTCCACCGATTACAAACACCTCCTCCAACTGCACCGACCTTCAGCAAAACCTCCTCCACCAAAACTTAAACAAAAAAATGCCAAGGCCCTGCCTAGCTAGTTTGGCACCTAGCGGTGCCTAGCGATTTCTATAGCATTGATTGTAATTAATAAAAATAACAAATAGGAAAATGCCTAGGCCCCGCCTAGGCTCTAGGTGTTGGGTCTGATGCCTAGGCTGCCTTGCGCTTTCTGTAATTAGTTAAAAACTACGATTACAAAGGGTTGTTTGCGTATCTAGCTCAAAACTATGATTACAGCTCATACATTTCAGCCATGTCCCTCTACCCTACCTTTTACAAATTTGTCGTGTCTCACACCCGTACCCGTACGTGTATCCATGCAACTTAGCTCATCCACTTCAAATAAATCCTTTTGGCTCTACTTGAGAACAGAAGCTATTTATTAATTGAAGGTAGAGGTTAAACCATGCACATACCCACATCCAATCCCACACACATGCGCACAAGCCCCCCCGCACAAGTTCCCCGCACAAACACAAACACACACAAAATACGCGTGTGCGGACATATTGATGTACACACACATACATACATAGACATACATATACATATATACGCACATATACTCACATAGACATATGCATACATTCATATATCATTAAATACAAACGTGTGTAGTGGCGGATTCAAAGTATAATTATAATATTGTCAAACTATGGTACCTAATGGCTGATCGAAATGCACTCGATACACTTTCTAAGTTACATTGCATCATATTTTGCCTATAATGTAATAGATAAATAAAATTCAGTATTTTTATTAATGACTTACTTCCACTAATAAGCTCTACAAATATCATCTTGATCACTAGTATGATACTCTAAAATATTCGATCGAAGCCCCGGATATACGGGCAGATTTTTCAAGTTTTTACTTTGTTGCTTCGCTTTGCATTAGATTGTACAATCTAAAGATTATTTAAATTGGAGTAATTGATGGTTGGTCCGTTATTGACTTTCCATAACTGAACAAAGTTAAGGTAATCAATATCAAACCATTATTCTAGTTAATAAGTACTTGATTTTTTACTTATTACCAATTCTCACAAAATTTTCTTTCTATAATGACTAATTCTTATATGCTCAAAATTTCAAAGTAAAGAGAGAGCTAGAGAGAGACAGAGAGAATTTGGGTTGTTGGGTTTAGAGTTTTTAGTATTATTATTATATATGGGTTATTGGGTTTTCGACTATTGGGTTTTAGATATTTGGATTTCAAGTATGGTTGGTTTTATGTTTTTATTATTTGGGCCCATTTGAATTAACTATTGGAAAATTTAATGGGCTTTCAATTCTAAATGCGCCAGTGCAAATTGCTATTTGTTTGTTTAGTGGTTTTAGAGATTGTTGGGGTGCAAATTTCAAAATTCTTAGGGAGCAGATTGTAAAAGTTATATGGCTTCAAATGTAAATTGAAAATGTTCAGGGATGCAACTACACCCCTACATGGGTATGTGGATTCGCCCCTGAACGTGTGTGTGTGAGAGAGAGGAAATAATTGGTATGGGGCGACATCTTATTTTTAACTCTATAAGTAGGAGAAAAATAAGTTGGGATTCTCCAACTTATTTTTTGTACACAAACTTGTAAGGAGATTTACTTATTGATGGTAAATGACTATTTTATCCTCTAGCAAAATAAGTAAAAATAACTAGTAAGTAACTTATAAGTTTTCATAAAATAAGTAGTAGACAAACATGCCCTTAAGAAATAATTTGACGAGCCACCTTAGTATAGCTCTTCATAGTTTCCCAGAAACAATCTAAAAGTGGATCACCCTAGATTTCATTTTTATTCACATATATTCTCTAGTATGTTGATCACTCATAGTAGTGAACCACAACTTTGTTTGGTAGGTCGGCATGTGTTTCAACTAATTCTTAGAAATCTATAAGTTCCAACATATGGATGCACGTAGATGCACACAGACACATATGCACACAAATATAGAAAGGCTTTTCTCTTTTCAGGATAAATTGAGATGCAATTTCTTCAACAACCTGAAGCACTTGAACACCTTGAAACCAGAAGGAAAAAAAATCAACATTTTTTATGCATGCACCAAAGTGATACTTTATTTTTTAACATTAAGCTAGTGGTCAGTTGATGAAGTAGATAGCTACAAGTAAATCTCGCTTATAGAAAAGCCAAGAAGTCCAACACTAGCCTAAATTAGAGGTAAGCAGGAACAAGTGCTATGTAAACATGATGATACCAATCTTATACTATTATAAAAGTGTTATATATCACTTAGCTTTATGACACCATAAATTCCACATGAAGATGATTAAATCGCAATGAGCGTTATCCTTAAACCATACACCCACAAACCTATTTACTTAATCACTTAATCCTAAATTAACACACCCTTTCTCCTTCCTAAATGTAACATCTCTTTCATCATTCCCTTATAAATCTAAACTATCTTCATCTAACAATCAGCGCACATATATATGAGAAGCATTGCCACATGTGGCTCACGGCACCTTTGACACCGAAGCACGATGCCACTCACAAGAACATCGCCGCCTTCCGATTCCACGGCCGCAATGCCATCACCAACTTTGTCTCCTACTCCAAGTCAGAGATCGTCGACATGCTCCGCAAGCACACATACTACAATGAGCTCAAGCATGAGCCGCTAGCGCTTATATGCTAGAAATGTAGATTAATCTTTGTATTTATTTGGAATATAGATTGATCTTTGTCTTTTTTTTCCCCTACAAGTCATTTTAAATCTCGATTACTAACATTTGTCATGCAAATCCATATTTAATATATTTGATTGACTTGTAGAAAAAGTTCTTCAACTTTAGCGGAAACATTTAAGTTTATGAAGAAAAGCTCTATTTATTCTTATATTACTTGCAACCACTACTTTCTACCGTGATTCGACTCATGAAAGAAACTCATTGCATAGTTTCCCAGAAACAATCTAAAAGTGGATCACCCTAGATTTCATTTTTATTCACATATATTCTCTAGTATGTTGATCACTCATAGTAGTGAACCACAACTTTGTTTGGTAGGTCGGCATGTGTTTCAACTAATTCTTAGAAATCTATAAGTTCCAACATATGGATGCACGTAGATGCACACAGACACATATGCACACAAATATAGAAAGGCTTTTCTCTTTTCAGGATAAATTGAGATGCAATTTCTTCAACAACCTGAAGCACTTGAACACCTTGAAACCAGAAGGAAAAAAATCAACATTTTTATGCATGCACCAAAGTGATACTTTATTTTTAACATTAAGCTAGTGGTCAGTTGATGAAGTAGATAGCTACAAGTAAATCTCGCTTATAGAAAAGCCAAGAAGTCCAACACTAGCCTAAATTAGAGGTAAGCAGGAACAAGTGCTATGTAAACATGATGATACCAATCTTATACTATTATAAAAGTGTTATATATCACTTAGCTTTATGACACCATAAATTCCACATGAAGATGATTAAATCGCAATGAGCGTTATCCTTAAACCATACACCCACAAACCTATTTACTTAATCACTTAATCCTAAATTAACACACCCTTTCTCCTTCCTAAATGTAACATCTCTTTCATCATTCCCTTATAAATCTAAACTATCTTCATCTAACAATCAGCGCACATATATATGAGAAGCATTGCCACATGTGGCTCACGGCACCTTTGACACCGAGCACGATGCCACCCGCGCAACATCGCCGCCTTCCGATTCCACGGCCGCAATGCCATCACCAACTTTGTCTCCTACTCCAAGTCAGAGATCGTCGACATGCTCCGCAAGCACACATACTACAATGAGCTCAAGCATGAGCCGCTAGCGCTTATATGCTAGAAATGTAGATTAATCTTTGTATTTATTTGGAATATAGATTGATCTTTGTCTTTTTTTTTTCCCCTACAAGTCATTTTAAATCTCGATTACTAACATTTGTCATGCAAATCCATATTTAATATATTTGATTGACTTGTAGAAAAAGTTCTTCAACTTTAGCGGAAACATTTAAGTTTATGAAGAAAAGCTCTATTTATTCTTATATTACTTGCAACCACTACTTTCTACTGTGATTCGACTCATGAAAGAAACTCATTGCACAGCTTTGCCAAAAAAAAAAAAGCCAATGAATAACTAAATCCAGATTCCGATAAAAGAAGTGCTTTTGAAATCTGAACATATATCTATTTGCTTCTCTTGATCCATTGTTCCTACTTTAAGTTGGCAATTTAAAATTGTGGTCTCATTATGGTGCAACATACAAGGAAGGATAAAAGAAAAATCCAACACAAATTTCAAATTTAGCACCAAAAAAACAAAACTCGAGCTTCAGCTTCACTAGCAGGGTATTTTTTCACATGATAAGATAAGGAATAACTATTGGATTATTAGCATATGAAGTCAAGAGCCATTGATATGATAAAATCCATATTTAAATTTTGAAGAAAACGTAAAAAAGTCAAAAGAACAGAGAATTGCATTCAATAAACGTTGTACTGTCTTAAATTTTATTGTGTTTCTTCAAGTGATCATCATATATAGAATACAATTCCTATTTATCGAATGTATACACATCAAATTCTCTTAGTGACAAAACCTCATATGAAATCATACTATTTCTCAATAATATATTATGTTAACAATGAATATCCACTCAATAACAACTTTATGTAGTATTATTGCTAATATATATTTGATTTCTAACTTACTATATTAGCAATGAAATGGTTGGTAAATATTAATTCAATATAATATGTTAATAAATAGTTCTACTCTATCTTAAAATTTCTAAAATATATTCAATAAATTAAATGGGTTAGTTATAGAAAATTGGTTAGTAAATATGTGAATTGACACAATAATTTTTATACTTTACTACATGATAATTACTAAATATATAAATTATATTAAAATTTTTATCTTATTAAATATGATTTGATTACTATAATAGAGGTTATATTAATTACTTGCACTCAATTGTACTTAAGAAAAATTAATATTTAATAAAATTTGCTTTCAAGACTGAACATTTATACAGTCAGAGTAAGTAAATTAAGCATGAAAACAGATACACGCAAACTAACGCACCATACTAGTCTAATTAAAAGATTTATGACCATTAGTTGCATCACTGGCCACAAGAACGACATAAGGAAAACATAACAAGTCATGCCTAAAAGGAAGAACATAAACTAAAAGGTAAATTTAGACATAAGTAACTTATTATGTAGAATAAGGCTTACTTTCAAATATATATATATATATATATATATATATATATATATATATATATATATATATATATATATATATATATATATATATATATATATATATATACTTTCCTAATAAATGTGCAACTACAATAAATAAATTTCAATAAAATAATTCTGTGAGATAGGAAATTCAAACTAAAACTAGATCACCAAGCTGTATAGTACGCGCAAGTAAGCATAGAGTTATTAGTGGAAAAGTGATTAAGCAGTGTGAAAATAGAAGGAAAGGCAGAGATTGAGGTTGAAGGGAACAGACCGGTGGCCTTATCAATCCAAGGGGAGATAAGGAGGGTAGGAACACGAACCCCAAGCCTATCAAACTTGAAATAGTAAGGAGCAGAGCCGATTATGCCATCGGGGTTGGGCACTCCTCTCACCGGAGTGGGCACATGGTCATAGAACCCGCCGTGCTCATCGTAGGTAATGAGCAGCGCGGTCTCATTCCACTGAGGGCTGGCCCGCAGCGTCTCATAAATCTCCTTGACAAACTTCTGACCTCGAGCTACGTCGTGGGACGGGTGGTCGTCATTGGCGGGGTCGAGATCCAGGTCAAAGTACTTCTGCTCAATGACAGCATAGTTGGGCAGTTTCCCAGAGCTGGCGTGGCGCTTGAAGGTGAGCTTGTAGTTGTGGAAGTTAAGGACGTACTTGAGCTTGCGAAGGCTCTTGAAGAAGAGGACGGCGGGGACATTCTGGTAGTAGATGCCGAAGCTGAGGCCGTTCTCCTCGAGAGAATCAAAGATGGTCTTTTGGGGGAAGCCGTGGATGAGGTCCTTGCGGACGTTGCTGGAGGCGCCGTGGGAGGTAGCGGAGTGGACGTAGAAGCGGTTGGGCTGGGTCGACGCCGGGACGGAGGCGAACCAGCGGTCGAAGACGGCGAACTCGTCGGCGAGGGCGGCGTAGATGGGGACGGCGTCGGGTGAGAAGCCGCTCATGACGGTCTGGGCCATGCCACGGCCCATGCTCTCAGCCTGCTGGGCGAAGCCGTTCATGGGGGCGGGATCCACATAGGAGGAGGAGCCGGAGGAGCCCTTGTCGGCGGCGGGGCGCAGGGGGGTGCCGAATATCTGCTCGGCGATGGCCTGGATGGAGTGGCCTGGGTCGGAATCGACGAAGACGGCCCCGTCGGAGACGAATACTTTGGGGGAGGAAGGGTCGGAGGCGGAGAGGTGGTTGAACTCACGACCGGTGAGGCCGTCGATGTCAGGGCGGTTGGATTTGGTCTTGAGCCAGCCCAGCATGTGATCGAAGGAGCGGTTCTCCATCACCACCACCACCAGGGTTTTGATGGGGCCCTTGATCTCGTGCTTGTGCTTCTTCTTCCCCCAGGGGAATTCGAAGTCGAGACAGTGAGCGGAGACGAGGAGGTACAAGAAGAAGAAGAGGATGAAACCCCGCCGGTGGTGACCCTGATCAGACCTCATCGTCCCCCTCACCACCAAATCCCCAACCGCCGAGGTGTGTTCTGGTGCGCCTGCGGTTTTCCCTTTCCAATCTCCAAGAAGGAGAGAGAGGGAGAGAGAGAGAGAGAGAGGGGATCAATTCAGGCCGTTCGGTGCGTAAAAGATAAATAAGTCGAAGCAGAAGACAGCATCGAGGGAGTGGGGTCAAATTTATTATCCCCATGCTTTGCTTAACTATATTTAATTCTTTACTAAAGTATTTGGTCTTGTATTCCTTATTTCTTTATTCCTATCTTTTTCCTTTCCAATAGCTCTTCTTTATTCTCTCTTTGGATCCTCCTCACTTTGGGGGGAAAAAAAATTAGAAACCATTATTTTTAATAGCAACCGTTAATCATCATTGCCTGGTCGAGATTATTTTTAAATCTAACACTCATCATAATACCTCATGAATTACACTCATTCCTATTTGCACTCAAAGGAAAAAAAGGTCTTAATCATCAAATGTCAATCAATAATTATGATAAAGTAGTGGTCTCTCCACTACTTTTTTGATAGTGAGGAGAATCCAAATCCCTTTTTTTTTTAGGTTAATTTATAGACTAAATATACTAAAACTTATTTCTTTCTTAAAAATGTGGTGGTTAATAAACAACATCATCTTGTGAATTGAATTTAGTCTTCAAGTTACTCAAGCCAATATATTATCAATTAGATAGCCGATGATATCCGAAAATTTTTGGATAGATAATTTTGAACTACCAGCAATTTTTGACAACTAAAATTAGTGTTGGTGTGATGCAGTCAGAATCAGGTCCGGATCACTCCCTTATTTCTCTACAAGTAAGGATGTGGAGGATCACTCTCTTTCTTCCTGCAGCTCTTGATCCACTAGTTGATGCAAATACGATGGGATATTTATGTTATAGTTGGGTGGACAAAAGAACGCCCACGCGATACAACTGGGTGAAATGTTGTTTCCCTAGAGTCAAGGGCTATTCATTCATTAATTAGGCTAAAAACTCCCTCCCTCTCACGAAAGGACTGGCCTATACTTGTGACCAATGTTTTGTATGCAGGTGCTAATATACGTATTTCTTTGAGCCTGCATTCGTCCAGCGAAATCAATTTCCTCCACCCACCCCTTATCACCATCATCTTTGTTATTACTGATGCGTGCGTGTGGACTTTGCGTGTGTAAATGAATACAGTAGCGTGGCGCTCCCAGTTACCAAGTGGACTCAGTCTCTCTTACCAGCTGCCCAAGTCTATTTTCTCCTCTCCTCTGGTTTCCTGCTGAGCCAGGTAAGTCCACATTTTCCCTTTTGCGTGAACGGAATCTATTAGCATTGCGTAACGTGTGGTAGTTTGATTATTGATTAGATATTTAGATTACTTTGTTTAACTGTGAAATTATATTGCAAATATTTCATACTAACATGTGAAATTATTTCACAGATTAACAAAGTGCCAATCAAGGAGTAGGATTATTTGACCATAATTGTATATGCATATTCGATCACCATGAATGCGACAGCAAATGGATATTATAACTTTACAAAAAGGAAACAATCATGGTAATAATAAGATTTTGTCACTAGTTTTGTCTCTTCCGTGTTTGGCAAGCAGACAACAATGACATAGCCCTGTACATAATTAAGTTTCATAGTTAACAACTAATATGATTTGATGTTTGCACAAATAGGAGCATATGCTGAGTCGCCAAAGAATAAACTGGAATTAAATTACAAATCCATCCCCACGCGTGATGTCTGCACAACTAAATAGTACGGAAAGCAGCCAACTAGTGAGTAAGTGATGCCGGTTAAAATACCATAGAAAACTACACTGCTTCCGATACCACACGGCAACAGCAGCATAACATATATATATGTATGTAGAGAAAGAAGGAAAAAAATTAACTGTTGTAGTAAATTGAAACTGGTCGACGATGTTATATTAGCTTTAATAACACACACCAAGAAATTATGTTATATGCAGAAAGATAAATTACAATAATAATATCAACAACCACCAAAATTGAAGTTTCGTTAGCTTTAATAACACACACCAAGGGGAAATTGAACAATAGACAATGCCAGCATATCCTTTTCAATTACTTCAATGGTCATTCTCATCCAAGGAACTACTTTCATCTTAGAAAGCAAAAGAATGAGAAGTCATCAGGATATTTTTTTTGAATGTGTGGTTTCTGCCTGTTAAATAACAAAAGAATATAACTCTGCATCGTTAGTGATGTAGGAGGGAGAATTGTAGTGTCCATCCCAGAACCAAGACAACCAGAGGTCAGTCTCCATCTTCAGAATCTGTATGTGGGATGAGTCATTGGCTAGCACGAAACCCTCAAGAAGAGAACAGTTTACATCAACTAACTCATGGAGTAAAACTAGGGCCTAGTCTTTTGTCTCCTTATTCAGAAGTAAAATCAAAGCTAGAAAACAAAAGTGAATATAACCATATACTAAGATATCTAAATCACTACGTTAACAATCTCTAACCTCATCGAATATCCTCTCCCACTTTTCCTCTATTACCCATCTGTCTCATTATCATTGCGCATATAAGATTCCACCAGTAAATGTGGAATATAAGCAAGGTGAAAAGCATTGTATTGAAAATATAGTATAAAGCAATAGGAAAGTTGTCCAGAACCATCAACGATTCAATCGCCTCGTAACTGAAATTGCACCGCACAGCAGTAAGCAAAAAGTGGCGAAGGAATAAGAACTAAATGTAGATCATTCTATCAAACCTTGATGTTTTGATTAGCCAAAAGGGAAAGAATATGATCCGTAGTATAAGCCATGAAGGTGCAAAAAGCCCAAAGCCCATGCTATAGCACCCACTTCCTTCACGGAGTACTTGAACACTTTAGCTGCTTTCAAAAACACATCACTGGTGTCATGCAATGCCAGAATAATGGTTCCAATTCAGAAAAACCTGCATGGAAATGTTCGTTTGTTAACTTCTAAAATTCATACTCACAATGTTTGATAAGCAACAAGGTTCAAGCTAACTGGAAACTGTATTGAAAAAATACCTTAGGTAACCAGTTATTAACATGTAACTCATAACTAACGTGTCAAGTGCAATATATTCTTTCAAATTGAGGTCCTAACAAAGTTGTTGCCAGATCTTTCACATATACTCAATTTCTAGCAATTTCGAATCAACGTACTCTATTAAACTTGTGTACAGTGGAAGAAGGAGAATAAAGGAAAGAAACAATCTCTACAACTGCAAGCTCTTCTCAATGATGAAGCATAGAAGCAGACCCTGCTAGCCCTTTCTTAAATATATCCCTCAGCTTTTTATAGACGAAAATAAGTTCTTAATGCATCATATCTAATGGAAGTGTATCTTGAACCCGAAGAGTCAAAAGAAACTAACGCTACCTCATAAATTTCAGCAACTCCATGATAAGATATTACAGGTAAAGCCACCAAATAAAAGTGATAAATCCAGATTAGCAGAAATTAACAGAGACAAAGGTCACCTTAACTGCATAATTATTAACTGGCAAGAAGCTTCTAGTAATCAAATCAAGGTATCAAAGCAGCTAGCTTTCCTAGCTGATAGGTCCACTCTTATTGTGTCAGTTTTATCTTTCTGCTTTCCTTCACGCTGTCAATTATGTTGGTTGCAGTCTGTGATTTTTGAAACTTTTGGAAAATAATTTTCAGCTTTTAGCGTGGACAAGAATCAGAGAAAACAGGCTTCTTGTATAAGTTAGAAAAAAAAATTTTAAATTAAGTAGAGGATGAAGCATCACATAGTTAAAAACTCTTTGGGAAGCCATGTGCAAGAGCAGCTATGGAGAGGACTATCCAGCAACTTCAGATGTATGATAAGACCATCAGTTTCAAATACAGCTAGCCAGTTCGAAAGACATTTTCAGAAATTTCAGAGAAGCCATCGGAAGCTTGAAGAGCATTATAGAAGCTCACTGGAATAGAGTAAAAGGGATTCAGATGCTTGGAAATGGAAAGAAAATCATTTAATCCATATCCATGACCTACTTTAAGGATAAGTCCAAGGGAAATGGTTATAGAGAAGAACACGGAGAATGCACTTAATCACGTTTCAGCTACATTGACATCATAACGAGATAGACAAAACAAGAGGCAAGAAGAAACACCTCTCCAATCATTAAGTTCCAAATACCAAATGTTCATGGTAGAGGAACTTGTATGATGTTGAAAAAGTATAAAATTATAGCCCTCGGCCCTCATGTAGTGGAACGGTCTTTTGACATGGTATAAGAGTAATCTCACTGACCGCGAATTTAAAGTGGATTTTAAAAATGATACTACTCTAGGAGACCAGGTCTCAGCCTATAAAAGGGCCCTCAACTTGCAGGGGCATGTTAGAGCATAAAAATACAACCCTCAACCCTCAACATAATTTCAGAAGTGTTAGCAGGGTCCTTTGACAAATATATATCCGGAATTATATTTACTGGTTACAGTTATCAAGACATTGAATGCTCGCAAGCACGCCCATGCACACACACACAAACGCACGCGCACATACAGGCATGGACACATATTACGCGTGTTGGGATTAGCTTATTTAAGTTATCATGTTCTCCAGTTGAAGAAAGATAATCACATCAAACTTTGTGCAACAGAGCATTTAACATCATCCTCATCGAAGCCTCTCCCAACAAAATATGGAGCCAAGTCTCTGCGGAAATATTGATCACATTTAAGACCGCCTGCAACATGTCATCAGCCCCGTGCACAGGTGCCAAAATACCAGCCAAGCAAATTGAGGGAGAGAAGGACTAGTCGTAACTCCTAGAAGGCCTAATTGCCAACAAGAAAAAAATAAGAGGGAGAGAGAATTAGGGGAAAATCCTGCACCATGTAAGTTTAAGCTCATGCTACCAAAGAGAACAACATGCCCCTGCCCATACTCCCAAATTCCAGTACACCATGAAGATGGAGACAAAGATGAAGAAGAACAAGCAAGAATCTACCCTCGAATTAGAGTCCAGAGCTCAACTATAAGGCACAACACAGACAAAAAGGAAACTAGAAAACATTTCAAGGAAGAATAAGAACAAAGAAATATTCTAGAATTAGAAAAAGCTCATAGTTCAACTCTAAGGCACAACGTAAGGACAACAAGGAAGATAGTAAATGTCAACCTGGTTATGCTTGATAGTTAACGAAGGAACTCAAGTCTCTAATAATAAGAGATTTTTGGTTTCTCAGAGCCAGCTCTCATATTAACTTGAAAAAATACATGTAAATCAAGATTCCAGGTAAAGTAGTTGGAAAGTGCCAGAATAGAAGAATAAATTTGAAACTGTTACCTGGTAAGGAATGAGTATCCAATCAAAACTGAAGTTAATATGTGATGAGACATCATAATAGCGAAATCTTTTCTTTGAGTTTCCCAAGTACTGAGAGCAGCAATACTATATATGTAAAATCCCAATTGGCACATGTAAAACAGCTTCACTGAAAAACTAGCCCAGAGAAAAAGAGAGAAAAAAAAGGGGTTAGTACAAATCATAGATTAACTTTAGATCGAGATAAATAATTATTTTATAATGAAAGCTCTGGGAAGGAATAGTCATTGGTTGACCATTACCAGCCGCTAGTACTTCTTTCTAATGGAAAATGGTGCTACACAGAATTAAACTTATACCATTTTGATGAAAAATGAATTTCAAAAAGTTCCCCTATATACTTTGCATCCGTTTGTAAATTGCAAGGAATAGCCTACTGATGTAGAACGTGTTGCGGACATATTCATGGAGAAACGGGACCGTCACAAGCCGAAACGCGGACCCGGCCGAGGAAAATAGCTTGCAACGAAGAACAGGTCGTAACTTTCAAACCGTAAGTCGGATTTGGACGATTTTTTTTTTAAAATCGCGTATTTTTTCGAGACGGAGTCAACCAAACCACCTACGTTCGGTTTGCCGCCGTCCGTTTCGCCAAATTCCTTCCGGATTGAGAGATATCAGGGTTTTTGTCAGTTTTTTACTATTTTTAGTAATGTTTTAGGAGTCTGTTTTGATTACGAAGCAAATCCGGTTTGATTCCAAATTTGACCGAATTACTTCTCTAATCATAGGGAGTCTTTTAAGGATAGTTTTCTTATTTCTATTTTTGGTAAAGTTCGGGTCAATTAGAAGTCTTGTTTCTATTTTTAGTAAAGTTCGAGTCATAGTAGGAGTCTTGTTTATTTTCTATTTAAACAGAGTCTTGTAAGCCCTAGATGGATATCTTTTCATCAATAAAATTTCGTTTATTATATTTTCTTCGTGGATTCGAAGCTCTTCGTGGATTTGAAGCTCTCTTTGTGGATTCGGAGATCGCTCTTTGTGGATTCAGAGAGCAACCCTTGGTGGATTCCGAGGTTTCAACTTCCGCGCTGCGTTACCTAAAGGGTGTAGCAAAAAGGTTGTGCATTGAAAATTAAGAGTGTCTCCACTTGTTCATGGGAGATTTTAAAAGGATGGTAAAAACTGTTCCAAGTGTTAATTATCCAAGTTGATGCACCAGGACAACATAAGAAGAACAGACCCTGAAAACTGTGTCAAGTGTCTTGGTCTCCTAATTGACCTGACAAGCATTATTATCATTATCTTCAACATTCATTCAGCAGGTTGAGAAGTTTTGTGCATTTGAATCATATCAACCGCGTCCAATTCCAAAAAGATCTTAGGAAATGGCACTTTGGAGCATTACAACGTTAATTATCTGTGTCTAAGGACATTTTTCCTGTTTATTAGTGTGGCTGCCTAATCTAATGAAATCCACTTGTCAAAATTGGACTTCATTGCACAAACTTAATATTGTAATAAACCCTTCATCTTCTAAAGAAGTACAAAAGAACAGAAATGTGCGTGTCAATTACTACAATTACAAAGCCTACCGAGGCATGCAAAGTATACTTGCATTTTGTCAAGAAGTATCATTTCTTATGTCCCAACACTGAATAATTATATATCCCATAATTATGAAGTATAGGAGTTATAAATAGGATAAGGAACCTGCAGTAAAGAAATATTAAGCAATTTCTATCAAAGAACTGGTTGTCTATGAAGCTCTACTCTCTACTCCCCAACAGTGATTTGACGGAATCCAATTAACAAGTGTCAACCTGAAATTAACCATCAAATTTGTTAAGCTAGCCAAGCGGTCACACCATGCCACGAGAACACTTTTTGTGGATGTTAAGTTCATACAACCAAACAGAGAAACTCCAGTTCTCATTAGGTAGAACTGAAGAGGAAATAATTATAATAGCCAAGGTTTTCAACCATAGGAAATAGTTAGGAATCCACCAATAGTCTTGAATCCCCAAGGCAAAACATAACAATGACAGTAATCAAGCTTGGCCCCAAACATTTGCAATCAACCTTTTGGATGCCTCTTTGCATTAGCTCTCAATCATATCCTGCATCACAACATATTTACCCATACTCTTTAATGTGGTATATCTCTATTGAAAACCTTCAAGACAATCCGCAGACCTATGTCAAGCTCTTTTTTGCATGCCATGACAATTAAATAAAATTTCCATGATTCCATCACCTGGTCTTTAACTTAAATTGGAGTCCAATGAGAACAAAAGAGTTTAAAGATTGTTATTGCCTACAATGATGGTCATAAAGCATACAGTTCTATGCAATTACAGTTTAATTAAGTTCATGGGGAGAAGAAACTTGATCTACTTATACAATTAATAGTAACTGAACTCGCTTGGTCAAATCACAGGTGCATGTGCACAAGGTTAAACTAGCTTTTGCAAAGGCAACCACATACCTATCAACAAGTAATCATATGTTAGCTGCGAGAAATATAGTATATTTTGCAAAAGCTAGTTTTAAAAAACAAGAAATGTAATAATAATATGTTATACAACATACACAACCCTCAAAATCTTGAGCATTTGACTATCATGCAAAAGGAAAACAGCAAGAAAAATGTAGCCACACAATATGGTACATGATCATACTTGCCCTTTTTCGGAAGAGAAGTAGTCGAAAACAAAAGTCAGTTGGTAATCGAAGCATAATTCCATTGTGAAGTCTAAGAAATCAAACACTGCATTACCATGATAGAGGAAAGAAAATTCTATACTCACTTCATTTCTTGATTTGACAACCCTTTAAAATACTCCTTCAAATACAGGGTTCTTGCTGCATGATTGAAATAATCCAGAGCTGCGTGCTGACATCATATGTAAGCTTCCACATAGACTTTGAACATTTTACAATCTGAGACTGCCTAGTATTGTTGATCAACACTTTAGCAACTCCACAATTCAACAGTATACCAGCCAAGCGCTGAGGAAAAAAATTGACTACTACCAGAAGTCAAGGGGGCAAGCTCGAGCAGAAATACATAAAATAGAAGATGATAGTTATACTTGGCTTGACATAAATGTGTATGTGAAGGGCATGATCTTCACCAAAATATTTTATTAATCGTGAAAATTTCCAAGAGATTATGACGAGGTCGAATCAAACGAAACTTTTTTAAAACCTTGAGAAGTTATGCACTTAGCTTGTGGGCTCGTAAAAGGATCCAGCTTCCAGATGGGGATGAAAAAGGAGTAAAGCATCAATCATATCAACCCTGACTAGAAATAGAATTAATTAGAATAAATGAGAAAATCTAGCAGCAGTAGTACTGGTGCTAACACACAAAAGTAAATGTATATCCACCATGAAAACAGTAGAAATCAATTGCAATACTCAGATGAAGTGCGCTCTTGAAATCAACACAAAAGAAAAGAAAGAAGCCTGGCACCGTCCTGACATTTGAATTGAATTACTAACACAGATCTAGCCATTTTTCAGCAATATCTCTGATCTATTTTAACAGTAGATTCCAGAATCCCCCATGCCCTAAGATTGAATTTGCAAAGAAACAACAAGGATATATAATAGCCAAAGATAAAGTAAAAATAATAATAAAAGGGAAGGAAGGAAAGAGACCTTGAAGACGAGGAGACCCAAGAGGTATGTGGCGATAACCAAGGAAAGGTCGAAGCAGATGGCGAGCGTAAAATGAGAGAGCTCAGGCACGTCGCCTCCTGCGATCCAAATAGTAGGAACAACTTCCATCAAATCAAAAATCCAATTCCCCTCCCTTAATTTTTTTTTTTTTTTTTTTTATTTAAAAGATGCACAGCACAAGGTATCGGGATAGATAAAATGAAAGGAATAGAGAAGCAGCAGATCAGCTTCTGCTGCCTGGCAGCACTCATAAATCCATTTGAAGCAGCAGCAGCGAATCCCGCGGCTTTTTTTTTAATCTCTCTTTGAGTAGAGCCTTCCTCCTCTGGCTGCGAGGAGTAAACAGGGATCTTCTTCAATTAGATGCTAATTGAAGATGATTCAATTCTTTTAATTCTGATCGTTTATTTTAGTTTGGCCCGTTTAGATTACAAGAAGTATTGGAAGTAAGATATGCATTAAAGAAGTAACTTCAGAAGTGGCGGAAGTAATAATTTTTTTGTTCGTTTCGCACGTTTATTGAAGCAGTGGAAATAATATTTTCTTTCACTTTTAGTTTTGGATAACAATTGAAAATATTGTTAAGAAGTATATAAACTATTGTAAGATTTATCTCCCTTTATTTTAGTACTTTAATCTAATATTACAACATTTTAGATTGAAATATGGTAGTTTATAATATTTTATAATGCATTAGTATGAAATTTATTTTAAAAAAGCTGGTTGGATGTTTTTGGTGTATGAAGGAGTTTACAAGCATGCTGGTTCAAAAATAAATCAAGATAAGAAAATGGGGTAAAAAGAGAAGCCCTTCATATAAATGTGATGCTTTTTATCTAGGAGGTCTTTTGTGCAAAACAAATTATCAATGCAAACCACCGAATTTGGAATAGCACTCACAATTCATCGCTGATTTCAAGAGATCACATTGTTCATTTGTGGACCCCCACACACATTTCATTCACTTCCGAAGCCCTCCGAAGGCAGGACAGGCCAAAAAGTTTTGTAGAAGTGAAGTTGACACATAGGCACCACATCATCAATTAAAGAAATAGAGAAAGTAATGTTTCCGATAAAATAAATACATTTTTTTTTGTTCAGAAGTAGCATAAGTGATCTTTACTTTTGTTATGGTCATAACCACTAATTAGTGATTAAAGAGGAAAACTAAGTGTTAACATGGATAAACATTTCTGCTCGTCAACTTGGAGCGACGTGAACCTCCACGCCCGATCAATGGCGGCTTACGCTACCGCCCCGCCACGGTCCGTTAAACGACTATCGCCATAGCCGACGCGAAGGCGGTGTGGGTCGCCCATCAACAACTTTCCCGCGACGACGCTGAAGGCGGCACTCGCCGTCCGGCCTAACTAATTGATCGCTTCGGCTATCCTTCCAAGTCGCTTGTCCCCGGCGACATGGGGACGACCGACCATCGCCTTCTAACCGCTAGTCCCGGACGACGAAGGCGGTACTAGTCGCCCCTTCAACCGATACTCTAATGGACGCTTCAAGAGGTCGTGCGAGTCGGCCACCCGGCCTCATCTCCCCTTTCTCTCATCCTATGTGGTTTCCTCCACTCGAGCAGCGGTTATCACGGTATTGAACCCATCAACATCGCATTAAATGCACCGATAACTCCTTAACTCCTCCTCCTCCTCCTCCTCCTCCTCCTCCTCCTCCTCCTCCTCCTCCTCCTCCTCCTCCTCCTCCTCCTACTCCTCCTCCTCCTCCCTCCACCTGCCTCTCCTTAAACCACTTTTTCTCGAGGATGAATGAAATTGTAGTAACCATCAAGAAATTATTCAAAAGTGTGACTTTGAGGCATTTTGGACTTATAAGGTGGTTTCTATCAAAAAATCTTTAAAGGTGGTTTTATAAAGTTTTGAACTTATAAGGTGGTTTCTATGAAAACCCCTTAAAGAAATAGAGAAAGTAATGTTTCCGATAAAATAAATACATTTTTTGTTCAGAAGTAGCATAAGTGATCTTTACTTTTGTTATGGTCATAACCACTAATTAGTGATTAAAGAGGAAAACTAAGTGTTAACATGGATAAACATTTCTGCTCGTCAACTTGGAGCGACGTGAACCTCCGCCGATCACGGGGCTACATGCGGCCATACGGCCCGGATTAAGCGACTATCGCCATAGCCGACGCGAAAGGCGGTGTGGGTCGGCCCATCAACAACTCTCTCCCGCGGACGACGCGAAAGGCGGTACCAGTCGTCCGCCTAACTAATTGACTGCCTCGAAGCTATCCTTCCAAGTCGCTTGTCCCCCCGAGCGACATGGGGGACGACCAGCCATCGCCTTCTAACCGCTAGTCCCCCCGGACGACGCGAAAGGCGGTACTAGTCATCCTCTCAACCCGTCATCTACCATAACCCCTTCCAACCAGTCGTCTGCCTCTCCAGACAATGCGAAGCAAACATAGCCCCCCTTTTCTTAGCCATCCGTCCTCTGGGACGACGCGAAGGGCGGTACTAGTCGTCCCCTTCAACTGATTACTCTAATGGACGCCTCAAGAGGTCGTGCGAGTCGGCCACCCGGCCTCATCTCCCCTTTCTCTCATCCTATGTGGTTTCCTCCACTCGAACGACGGTTATACGGTATTCGAACCCATCAACATCGCATTAAATGCACTGATAACTCCTTAACTCCTCCATCTCTCACGGTATTTAAGGCACCTCGGACCCATGCAGCTACAGGCGCCGCCAATCCCATCTCATTAATGACGAATAGACCACACTGACCCTCAAATTACTCACAATTTGACACCTGTAAAGGCCAGCCACCGTAGCTGACAAAGAGGTGCTCAGCCAATCACTGGCCCACACGTGAAAGAGAGGGCTGACTCATCAGTGGTTTCTCACCCAATGGTAAGACGAAAATATCCCCACAACCCTAGATATAAGTAGCAATATGAACAGCAAACTAAGTAAGTGATTTTCTCTGAGTAAATTTCATTTCCCTATTTTTCCTCTCCCTCATACTAACTTGACCGTCGGAGGAACCACCGGAGATCCCAACTCCGCCTCTTCCATTGTGTTCTCTATCAGAACCTCCGAAAGCAAATCACGGACATTAGGAGAGAAGACGGACTCCGCTCTCTTAAAAGCTAAACTCACACCGAGATTAGTGACTATGATTATATACATCAACAACTTTCTTTATTTCAGGTACTTCAAGGTTACTTCCGAGGAAACAAAGAGGTCTAGAGGGAAGAGATTATGTTACGTGGTTTTCAAATTGGTGGTTTTCATGATAATAGCTACAAAACCACTATTTTGAAAACCACTTTTGCAATAATAGAAATCCTACATGGCTTAATCACATCCTTCTAAATTAGAATGGACGATCTAGATTGAGAGAATTATATCATCTCCAATTACCACCTAATTGGAGAGGATCTCATAACAACAAGGATTTGGATCCTATCCAATTAGGTGGTAATTGGAGAGTCTCCAATTCCTCTAATCATTGCCGAATATTCCAAATTCAATGAACGAGATTAGGCAATGTCGGATTTCATTATTGTGATAGTGGTTTTAAAAAATAGTGATTTTCAAGACCTATTTGGAGAGGCTCTGGATCCAAGATGGATAAACAAAAAAAAAAAAAAAAGAGATCTAGGAGAATGTTCTTCTTTTGATGTTTAAGGCTCTTTTTCGGTCCCCCCTCATACGTTACTATTTGAAATTAGTACCACTATTACTAATTTTTTTAAATAAAGGACATAGTTGGATTTTAAATCTTAGAATTTACATTCCCTCTTCTATGTATATATTCTACTCCTCCACATTTATTTTTTGCACAATACCAGTTTTTGCTTTCTTTTTTCAATTCTTCTTGTCCTTCGAATGCTCGTTTAACTCGTCACTAAATGTGTGTGACATGGGCGTGTTGGTTGTTGTGCATGATTTTGTTTCTCATCCAATGTGCGTGAGACGCACAATTTGATTTGTATAGCTAAATATTCCTCATCATCCTTCGAACGTGAACTTGGGCTTCTCTCTTTTTCTTGTCATATACAAGTTGGAAGTTTTCTAGAAAAGATTTCATATGCTTTCTTTCAGTTAAGAAAGGCAACAACCAACAAGTTGTTGGCCCAGTGGTAGGCAAGTTGGTCCCTAGACGGGCTCCTGCCTGTCAGCAAGAGTTCGAAACCTGGAAGCGGCCTCTTGGCAAGAGTTTGAAACCTAGAAGCGGCACTTGTTGGGAGGTGTAGCCACTTGTCTTTATCTTCTGTCGAGATACTCCCTTTGCCTAGCCAACTGGTACTCTCCCTCGATGCTGACCGAAAACAGAGGAGCAACCAAGGTATGATACCGATCTCGTTCCATAGTAAATCCTCGCCAATCGCCTAATCCCGAATCTGGTATAGATGGAACAGGATTACTCCCATCTCAAATGTGGGGTGGGGACACCTATGGTTACAGACCAAAAAAAAAAGTTAAGAAAGGCGACAATCTGCGTGGTCTCCGCCAAACTGATGTAGAAACAAAGGCAACAGGTAGTATTGATTCAGCATTTTTAAGAATGTGATGGTGTTTTCCTTTAGCAACATCACTTTGTTGTATAGCACATGGACAAGATAATTGGGTTGAGAAACAAGAAACTGAGAGAACTCATGAAGAAAGACCCACCTGAGCCACCTCCTATCAAAATGAAAATTTTAGCTTTAGTGTATGTATCAGAGATGAAGTATATAAAGCCAAGCGAATTTACTATAGACATAGATAATTATTATAAATAACAAGAAGAACCCCCTTTTGACAATGCAAGAAAATGACCTCAATATCAGAATGTATGAGATCAAAAGGTGCAACGAAAGAAACTACATATTAATTTGGATTAGGATGAACGGTGGAAGCAAGAATAAATCCATAGAAATTTCTTGATCCAATCTTCTAGAAGAGTTTAGAGTTGTTGTACTTGTTCTAGATGAAGAGGCATGTCCAAATCGGATATGCCACAATGAAAAAGAAACACAAGCAGCAATAGTAGGTGAATCAGTGAGAGAAGTGGAGGGTGGAACATGAATAACGATGATTTAATAAACGATTCAAATGATACAGTAAAATTGAATTTTCTATTACCAACCTCTATCAACTTTCTAGAATTTCAGTCCCCCATTGTACATCCAGATGAGGAAAAAAAAAGTATCATAAACAAGAACGGCAAAACTGGATATCAAATGCTAAGCTCAAGCCTTAACGTAGGACTGGATACATGAGTTTATTGATAAACTAGAGGATGAGGTAATAGGTAAAGCATAACATCTGGAGTATATGTTGAAACATCTTAGAATGATAATCCCATGCATCTTTAGCTACATTAGACTTATATACATTAGCGCTAATGGAGTGATCAACAGAACCTGTAATTCGTAACAAATTCCTATTGCCTTAGAAGGCAATACTGAGACAATATCAAAGACAGTAGCCAATTGATCAGGTGACATTATCAATCTTCTGTTAGCACACCATAACGAACTTCTAAGCAGCAGGAAGCAACACTGAAGACAACAAATTTCCGTGGTTCATATCAACTATTGGAGATCCATCCGCTTTAAAAGGTATATCCACATTATCATAATAGCCTTGTTGTCTACACAATAGATGCACATTACTTGTGCACAAATTACAAAAGATGTCAATACGATTCTACAACTCTGATGCAAATGTTACACATGAAATCTTGTACAAATCTAGATTCTACAAGTTGTAAACAACAGATATGGAATTTATCACACAGTTTCAGTGAACAAGTGGATTTATACGGAAACCCAGATTCAATAGCAACTGATTGATAGTCTTAAAGACCCAATGGATATCGCTTCTCAGGACACTAACAACCAATTGAGCTTTGGGTTCTTTCTTATAAATTTTATCTTCTGTCAGCATCTCATAACAACTTCCAATTGCTTCAGAATTAGTACTAATGGGTTTCTCATAATGTCGAATTATTTTTTATGCAAGCAGGCTGCTATTGGATGGCTGGGCTTCAACTCGTCCTTCAAGAGAAGTCTCCACATAACTGATGCCAAGTTCATGCAAGAGAGGAAAAAAGGAGATCAAATTAAACCTAATCCATTCATGCTGATTATTCATTTTTCCGACTCTGTGAACACATATTGAAGCTGACTGGGTGATTCTGGAATTGTTATGGACTGTACAGATTGAATATCATGCAGTACTATGCTGCACGGATGCAGATGTGAGATATGATACCAGATTATTCAGATACACAGATGCCATAGATCTTAAGGAAGCTAATATGTTGTGGATAGACAAATCAAACTATATGTGAGCGAGCTAATTTTATTTACCTTTAACATGGATTTTTGATATCACATTGATCAATAAAACACAATTAACTCCAGGTAACATATAAACTGGGAAATATTTATGCATCTAGAAATCAAATGGAATAGGCAATCAAGTGTTGTACATTCTATTTTAACTTTTTAGTCTTAGATGCATCTCTTGTAGGCCTCTGACCTGTTATGAAATTTAGGCGTTATTGGAGTATCTGGCAAGTAACCATTAGGTACATGAGTACCCACGTAACAAAAAAGTACTTGATACAATTATGTCTCCTTTCTTGAAGTATTGTGTAAATGGATGTAATGCATGTAAATAATACAATCACGACGACACTATAACAATATTCCAATTCTTTTGTTTTGTTTTGTTTTGTTGTTTTTTTTCTTTTCTTTTCTTTTTTTTTTTTTGTGGTGTGGTGTGCGGTGTTATTCCAACTAGGGGACTGGTCCCAAAATTTCATCTCTGCACTACCCTGCCTGCTAAAACCAAGAAACAAACATTCTGACGAAACCGAAAATACATATGTTAACTTGATTCCTTTTATGTTCTTTTATTTCTGAATTCATGCCCATTGGCTATGTTATGTGGAGCTTCCTTATGGATGCATGATGCCATCTTTCAACAAACAGTATTGTTTTCTTTGTCAATTTAGAGAAGATAGATATGGTCACCTATCTATTACAATGAGTGGAAACTTGGGGATGCTTTCCTCTTTTCTTTTTCTAGTACTCTGCAACACTAAGTTTTTGCTTATTTTCATTGCATTGTACATCACATACGCCAAACTTGAGTAGAGTTACAGACTCCAAACAAACGATGGTTCCAAGAATTGGTAAAAGTTACATCAACACTTATTAGCAGCTGAAAAGAGAAGACTACAGTGCTGAATACTTCAGTTGATTGAGAACGCAAATACAACTTCTGAGACTCCTAAATCATGTGGTGGGAAAAGGAACAAACTGCTTTTAATAAGAGGAACATATAATACCACTTTTTTTTAATCAGAGATTTACCTGAGATGAGCTGCAATCATTGACTACATCAGATGCAAGTTAAGCGTCCTCAACCTATCCATTAACACCCTGTGGAAATACTGAAGCACTCATTGAAACAGGAACTGGCGCCAAACCAGGAACCAATATTGTATCTCCTTTATTGCTGGAAAGCTTCTTCTCGTAATCCAAGCTCAGTGATACCTTCTCATCTGCCTTTTCATTTTGAGTGCCAATGAACGCCCTATTAGACTCGTGGCTTGCAGGGCTACAGTTGATGATCTCATTCTCTGAAGAGAAAAACGCCTCTGCCAGTGGTTCTTCATTTATTTTCTGGATCTCTGCATTCTCCCAGTCCTCTGAAACAACAATAGTGTTTGCTGTCTCCCAAGTCTGTATGACTCTATCAGGGCCTGGTTGCCAATGTACCTCCCCTGATAATGCTCGGAGTATGAACTTGAACTGAATTGATTTTCCAACAGGTACACCCTGATGCAATATAATATCAAAAGATGAGCATTCAAACGAACAAGATGACGATGATTCGAAATAATATGCTTGTGAGTGGCAGTCAAACAAAAGAAATTGGGTTACCAGTTCAGCTTTCCAGACGTGATCATTAGACCACTCCAGAGGGATAGCATTTAAAGGATCCCAAAGACCAAACATTGCATCATCTCCAACAAGCAGAAACTGCTCGCCAAATAAACAAGCTTTCTGCAAAACAAATTTTACGTGCACGGTTTTTGCTTGACCTGCCAAGTAGCAGAAATGAGCACATGTTACATCAGAAATTTTTGAATCTATAAAGGAAATAAATAAGTAGACTGTAGGTGCTTACTTCCAGTCTCAATCTCGGAGACGTCGAGCTGGTCGTGATCCTGCACCAACCAAAACTTCTTTAATGTCAAATAAATATCTCCTTTGGCAAGATGATCCATACCGTGTTTCTTTCTTGTTGAGGGAAATGGCGAAAGAAAACCTATATTATCAATATTGCCACAGGAGACTACAAAATAGATGGTGGACAATGAAGTACAAGAAATGACTATAGAACATAATCCAGACCAAATTTCAACAACCTTGCATCTAAAATTTTCAAACTAGTTGAAAATTTTATTTTTTCCATCTATTCATGCGAAATGCACGGTATGATAATGTGATTATCTAACACCTTAACTGACTATATGTATTCGTAAAAGTAAAAATGAGAGAAATTATGAAGAAAGCAAGAGTAATAGATCGTAATTGTCTGCAGTCAAGAGTGTAAGATGCCAAAAAACATTTGATATTTCTTTCCCTTCCCATATTTGATGGCATGAGAAGTTTTTTTTTAAAAAAAAAAATTAAATAATGTAAAACAGCCTGGTATCTTAACGACAAATTTTCCAAGCCAACTGTTGTGGGCCTGTGGAACCAGGAGAATGATATTATTTCTTCGAACATTTTTTTGAGGCAAAACTATTATTCCAACATAAACTGAAGGAATTTCAATTCCAGTAAGAAACAATGAAAGATCTAACCTTTCGAAAATAAATTAAAATTTGAGGACTTCGTGCATGAACCTGATAGTTCTAACAATCAAAATCATCAAAGAAAGAAGCAGATAAGATAAATAGGAAATGTTATACGAAATAATGAAAGGTTTGATCGCATAGAAGAAGAAATCACCATCGTTAGATAAATAGAGAGGAATCGAAACACAGATACGTGCAATTAGATTCTTCTAAATTAATAGGAAATTATGGAGAAAGCAGTACATAGAAAAATTGCAGTTAAAGAAGATAAGAAAATTTATCTTTTTGTGAAGAAGTTAAACAAATTCTGTTAAATACATATATACGTGATCAAAAGTAGGTACCGCTGAGAGAGAGGAAGAGGAGAAAGGCGGAATGCAGTGGACAAGCGGCATGGGTGTCAACGACGTATAATCAACAAAGAGTACATTAGAAGAAGCCGGAGGAGAGGTGAATTTGATAGTGTTGTGCTTGGGTGGTTCTGAGAATCGAAGCCATGAAGAAATGCTGTTTCTACTCCTGATCCCAACACCACTCCCCTTGGCTGTAGCAGCTCCAGCTGCCAGCACACCACTGGTGCAGGTCACAGCCTCCATTGATGAATCACAGCTATTAAATTCTACCTTCTATCTTTCACTTCTGCAGCCTCAATGGCTAATAAAAAAAATTTCCCCGGCAGCTGTATGTATGTATATAATCTTGAATCTATGGCCTTTAAACAATAGAATAGAAGAGGGGCACCGGGGCCAGAGCTACGGAAGTGAGCAAATGAACAGGTGGAGGTTAAATTGTTGTTTTGTCCCCCTACAATCTTGGATCCTAACAACCTGGACCGGGTTTGTTGATGAATCAACCGAGCACTCGCTCGCTTGCCCTTGCTGCCTGAACTAGTCTACCACTGCCCCCTCATTCTTTTTGGATCCATTCAATAGAAGGAATTTAATTTTAAAAAATTAAATAAATAAATCAAAACCCAACATTGGAACTCATAGTTATATATATATATATATATATATATATATATATATATATATATATATATATATATATATATATATATATATATATATATATATCATAATAATAATATGTACGTTTAAGGAGAGAACTAGCGTTCAAGCAACGGCATAAACCACCTAATAAATAAAATACTTGCAGGTGCTCAGTGGCGCGAGAGATATGGAGTACCAAAGGTTCCAACGCTTATTAGTCCCTGCCACCGACATTGTTTGAAATAATTGAGCTATTGTTACATCGAAGTTGTTTCATTACTGACTATTCATATATGAGAGAGAGACTTTAATACTTTCAAAATTACATGTCATGCCACCAGTTTCTGCTATTTAACAATAAAAATAAATAAACATACATTTTATTTTCCTTCTCCTAGCAATCACTACTTTGTAATGTGCTTACACACCTGCAGATAATGTACCTTCACCTCTTGATCTAGCAGCATTTCGTCTCTGTTTATAGATTCCAGCTCCAAGAAATGTGTCTTTCACCCTCCTCAATTCTACAGAGACTTGGCGCATATCCATTCTTTCCCTTGCTATTTCTGTTGAACATGAGATAGCAACCCTCAGGACACAGGCCAAACTCTCCCATAATTCTTGGGTGACGTTATTGCTGCAACCTTGATCGTCAGCAGTAGCCTCTTCAGTAACCAACGTTGAATCTACAATTTCAATGACGCGGTCAGGGAAGGCTGATTTGGCATAACTATGAAGAGTTAGGCCATCTGAAAGCATGGGATCAGTTGGTCTCTTTCCCGTCAATATTTCCAATAAGAGAATACCATAACTGTAGGCATCGCCTGATGTAGAAGCAGGAGCGCCCGTCCCATACTCTGCAAACCATACATCATTTCCTTTAGCTAACATAGTGACTAAACAAAGTGCCCATCTTATTCATAAATGAAATATATGTTGATTTAAATTCGTGAAAGCATTTGGAAATAGTTTACCTGGAGCAAGATAACCAACAGATCCTTTTACCCTGGATGAGATAAGTTGATCTTCAGAACAATCACCTATAACTTCGGGAAGAGACCTTGACAGACCAAAGTCTCCCACACGAGCAATCATATCATTGTCAAGGAGAACATTGCTGGGTTTGAGATAGCAATGAACAATACATCAGTAGCAATGGTGATGTAAGTACTCCAAGGCCGAGGCTACATCAATGGCAATATTTAGCCTCTCCATAAATGTCAATCTCCTCATTTGGGGGCACCTATCTGCTTCAACTGGATGGAGCCAATTGTCTAGATTGCCATTAGGCATATATTCATACATCATGGCCTTGAAGTCGTTACCTCTGAAATCAACGCTTGAGCATGAAGTAATGATCTTTACGAGGTTCCGGTGGCGAATATCCCTCAATGATTCACATTCATATCTGAAATTTTGTGAAGCATGCGTGTTCCTCTGCCTACAAACTTTTATAGCCACAACTTCTTCATGGCAAAGATTCTCTCCTATGTACACAGAACCATAACTTCCTTCACCAATCAGCTTTGATGAAGAGAATCCATCTGTTGCTTTAAGGATCTCATCATAAGAAACCTGTTCAGGCCCAATTGCAAGGAAAGGCATTGAAGGCAGATCTCTTCTCTTCAATTTTTCTACCAAATTTTGTGCTACCAAATAACACGCTACCAATAAGAGGACGAAAACTGCAATAGCTATTGCAATTATTCTTTTCATGGATGCATGGCTTCCATGAATATTAGAGGTCGGCATGAAACATGCAGGCAAATGGAGACTTGCTATACCCCCACACAGTTTGTAGTTTCCCACAATTGAGAATGCACTGGCATTTCCAAACACACCTTTTCTCGGCAGTTCACCCTCCAAGGAATTAAAAGAGAGGTTCAGATACTGCAAAGAAGAAAGCTTCTCAAGAAACTCTGGTACTGAGCCAGAAAAATGGTTATGAGAGAGATCAAGTTCCTGAATGCCAGATAATGTACTCAAGGACAAAGGGATTGTTCCTTCAAACAAATTCCCACCTAGGCTCCTAGCATTAGGCTTTCTAAGCCAATACATTTGCTGAGTACAGCTGGCATTTTCCCTGATAGCTTGTTATTCGACAAGTCTAGTTTCCCGAGGCTTTGCAAGTTTTGAACTTCATCAGGTAAAGAACCGATTAGATAATTCCGGGAGAAGTTGAGAGAAATTGACAAAGAGGATATTCTCATAATACCAGCAGGTATTGCACCATTTAGCCTGTTGTTGGAAAGATCTAATTGCTGTAAATTCTCGCAGCTGCTAAGGGTAGGAGGTATAGCTCCACTGAAATCATTACTCGCAAGATTTAGATTGCTCAATTGTGTCAAGTTGCCAAGGGATGATGGAATTTGCCCAAAAAAATAATTCTGATACAGAAACAACTCCTGCAGCAAGTGAAGCCTTCCTAACCCCATCGGGACCCGACCAGTGAAGAAATTATCCTCCAAACTTAGTAATGATAAATTGACATATCGCTCAATCCCTGCAGGAAAGCTCCCAGACAGCTGATTTGAGCCTAGAGCGAGGATATTGAGCTGTGAAGAAAGATTGGCTATGGAATCTGGCAACAGGCCATGGAATCGATTGCTGTCAAGAGCAAACACCTCAAGGCTAGTACAATTAGTTAAAGACGTGATAAAAGTCAGACCATCATTTTCGTCGGTGTGAAGTAGGTTATCACCAAAATTTAATCTTACCATGCTTTGGAGAGAACCTAAACTAATAGGCACAGGCCCACTAAGCTCATTACTAGCAAAATCAAGTATTTCTAGTCCAGAAGCATTGGACAATGATGCAGGAATTGGACCAGTAAAATGATTTAAACCCCCAGCAAATTGTTTGAGCTGAGGAAAAGTATTACCTACTTCTCCAGGGAGGCTTCCCTCAAGTTGGTTTTGAGCAAACAATAAATAACTGAGAGATGTAATGTTGAGGAGTTTCAGAAGGAATGGTACCAGTTATATGATTTCCACGGAAATTTAACTTCTGTAAGCTTGGAATTCGACCGACTTCACCAGGAAAGCTACCTTCTAGACCATTCAAAGCAATAGAGAGAGTAACTAGATATGAAAGGTTCCCAAGAGAAGGTGGGATGATGCCACTAAGATTGTTGGAGTAAAGATCCAGCACTTGAAGCTTTGCGAGAAAACTAAGCTCAGATGGAATAGTACCTATGAACTCATTAAAACGGAAACTAAGGAAATTAAGGTCCTTGCAATTGCTCAGACTGATTGGAATTTCTCCAGTGATATAGTTGTCATGCAAATCAATATGTTGCAGATGAAACAAACGCCCAATGTTCTGAGGGAGGGGCCCTTGCAACATGTTGTGTGATAGATCCAATTCAATCAAAGCTGTGAGGTTTGTTATGTGAGCAGAGATGGAGCCTGACAGATGCAGGGAGCTGAGATTCAGAACCTTGACTCTTTGACGCTGATGATCACATTCAACACCATTCCAATCACAGAAGTAGATGGTGCTGTTCCAAGATCTTAATCCTCCTATAGGATCTTTAGTGATCCCATTTTTGAAGTAACCTAGAGCCAGACGGTCCATCTCATTTCCTGAGATGGTAGTTGTAGCCTCCATCATCACAGAGTACATGCACCAGCACGACATGATAAAGGCAACAAAGGCAGGGGATTGGTAGACACTCAACGGACGCATCATGGTGATTCCGGTATGCTTATTTGGGCATAAGCATTATTGCCTGCTATACATAAACTAAGCAACTAATATCTATCCAGAACCTATCACTCTCCGTTTTTGGCTTATGCATACCCAGTCAATAACAAGCTAAGAGAATGAGAGGGACATGACGGATTGAATATGGATGAGGCCAGGAAAATTCAAGAATTTCAATGCGAATAAGAGAGTTGGAGAAAGACATGCCAATTAATGAGATGGACACACTAAGATGGGATGGGGAATGGAGGTAATAAATGAGACGACCTTGAGAGTTTGGCATTAGTTTGGATTTCAGTACAATGTGAATGATGAACAACTTAGTAGTTCATAGGTTCACGAAAAGGTGCCTCAACCACAATCAGAAAATGTAATCTCAGTGCACCATTAGAAGCTACTTTGTAAACCCAAAGAAACCAAATAACTAAATAAATAGTGTTAAATGCACACACCCACATTATTTCAAGCATGGGGATCTGATCAAGTGGAATTGCATAAAACGTCGATATTGCTTGACAAAGACTATATTTAATCTTAACTTTCAAGTACTAAAAGGTAGTTCCCTGGAGTTATACTTGGAAAATTTTAGGAATAAAAGAAATCAATCAGTAGAAAAGCTCATCATTGAACTCTGGCTAATTCCAAATAATAATCAAAAGAATCATGACTAGATAGTAAAAATTTTAGCCAGACAAACCTATTATTAAAGTTGAAAACCATTCTGTTCTCGATTCACAATTGAAATCTAATCAACTAGATAGAGAAAACAAATGAGTAGAGCGGTTGGGTGAATTGATCTGTTTATCATACCATGTTTCAGTTACCTCTATCTCAATAAAATCTTTTTGCCATTATAGTTTCACCCAATAACTTAGGGCTAGCTAATTCTTGTTGTTATTAATTATTTCAGATCTCGGTATAACCCCATAATTGACAGTATGAGGAGGGTAAATATTAGATCAAATATAAGATTAAGCAAGGGATTGAAACCCCAGTTTGATCTTTAGTTTAAGAATAATGTAATTTTCCAAAGAAAATATTATCATACTTTCTCTATGTAGATGTTTTCCAGTCAATGAGAATTTAGAAGGCACATTAGCTGCAGAAGCTTAAATTCCATAACCAATAAGGGACCCTAGGGTGGACTTTCTGGAGCTATTGGAGTCCCCCTTTAGGTACAGTCTGCTTTAGATAGGAATTTTGATAATAATAATAATAATAATAAGACACTAGTTGCAAGAATTCGGACAGTTATTTCATGGAGCTTCTAAATTTTGAGTATTGTTCTATAGCCAACCTCATTTCCTTGGGAAAAGCATGGATTGTAATGATGAATGTGGTACTATAAGAAATAATTTATTTTTTAAAAAATTTATGGTCCTTCAGATTTCTCCATAAAATACTTAGACTGCAAGCCAAGAAATATCATATTTCATCATACAAAATGATATTTCTGAAGAAATGGAGAAGAGGTTATGTGTTCTCCTATATTTTACAATCCTATGAAGATTAGCATGAAATTCTCAAAACTATTACTCTTCTCAAAGCAAGAAGTATATACCTTAAATGAAGCTGTATGAAACAAATCTACTACAAAGGTTTACAGACATATGGGTGTTGATCCATCTTGCTCCCATCAACCAATCATTTGTCTGTTGTCACCTAGCATATGGGTAAAGTGCTAAAGGGAGCAATGGAAACCAAGAATAACAATTGTACACTGAAAAATATACAACTTTATATTGAGACAACACATGTACAAACTAGCAGTAAGGAAGTGATAGTTTAGAAGTATAGTAGTAATGAAAAACTGAACCCAACCCATGAGTATTGGTTGACGCATGAAAAGGAATTAAAAATAGAAAGATAAGAGCATCATCCACAAAAGAAAGCAAGCCTAAGGAAAGTAGAGCATGGTATTACAATTAATAACAGCAAGAAAATAACAGTTGATCAGTAGAAAGTAGCAGGTAGCTAGTAACAGACAGACAGAGAGTCTGAATGATTTGATTCAGAAAACACTTGAATTACATAATGAGACGTAGGAGTTGAAAAGGCAGATCAAACATTTGAATACCCAGAGCAGAAGCAGGAGGCTAAGAGAAGAGGGATTCATCAATGTCGATCTTGACAATCTCCCCGTCGTCAAACTTGTCCTTCTTTGGAGGGGAGGGAGGCATAGGAGCCCTTGGAGGACCTCTTCCTCTCTTCTTGTTACGGGGCCGACACTAATTAACACCAAGAAAATGAAGAAATAATATATGTATATATATATATATAAGAGAATGAATGACAATAAAAACAAAAAATTAAAATGAAAAGGGGGTTGCCTACGTTTCCAAACGAATGCCTGAAGCGCTTGCCTTTAGCAGTCTTCTTATCACCTCTGCCACAGTACACTGCTTGTTGTTGTGTTTTGTTTGTTAATATTCAAATAAATCCACCAACACAAGAGTAAAACACTTTTAACAGTTAAATGTTGGGAATTTTAAGAAGCCTGGAATTAATTTCTCAGTTGATTCTATTAGTTGCTGAGGAAAAAAAATAAAGTAATGTGATTCAGTAACTGTTACCTCCTAAAGAGGAGGAGGGAAGGGCGTCCTGTAGAGAGGCAACGGAGAGGGAGGTGGCAGTGAGGGAGAGGGAGGAATCCGCCGCTGATAGGGATTGAGTTCGAGAGAAGGAGAGCCGAGAGAAATGTGCAGGCGTTGCAGAAGAAGAAGACCACGAAGCTGCGAGCGAAATAGCTCCTCCTACCGCTCCGATTGCGAGCAGAGCCATGACCGCTGATCAACTCAAAAACACGGAGTGAGGAGGGAGAAGCCGAGGAGATGGAACAGAAACAAAAGGGATAAGACCTGGAAAGATGGGGATAAAATAGCCCCTGCTCCAACCTGGGCCTATTCCAGGCTCAGCATGCCATCCATGGGCGGGCCTAGCCTAATAAGCTTCCGTTTCTGAACAGCTTAATAAAGGTTTTACGAGAACTGGTTGTCTAAGGCCCAAACAATCTTCGAGCCCTTCTCCTTGGCTTCCTTCTCCTCCGTCCCCGCGACGCCACCACATCCTTTGCTGCTTTCGGATCAACAACACATCCTCCTCCTGCCGCTTCTTCCTCCACCCCACTCGTTGGAGTCTCTTCTTCTTCTTCTTCTTCTTCTTCAGCATCTACTGCATCTTTCCCCTCCTTTTCTCTCTCATCCGCCTCTTCTTCATCACAACCCCTTCTTTCTCTTTCTCAATTGCAAGCAGCAGCAGCACCTCATTGTCCTCCACAACCTCATCCTCTATTACCCCCTTCATCCTTCGGAGGTGGGGCCTCTGCAGCATCACAGACCTCCTCAGCAAAAACCCCCCCACTCCATCCCTATTCATCACCCCCCTGCAGCTACTACTCTCCAGTATCCTCTACTTCTGCTGCCACCACACCCTCTTCTTTCTTTACTTCCGCTCCGTCCTCAATAACACCAGCTACTCCCCCCTGCTGTCACTCCACCTACCACTGCCTTCTCAGCTTTTGCACTGCCCTCCGCGTCTATGTTACTACTTTGTAGCTAGTTGTTTGAGTTTACAAACTTCTTCCACCGATTCAAACTCTATCAGGTACACAACTTTCACATGCTGCAAATGCACGCTTATCTTTGCCACATATTCAGTTTTTAATCATGCATGATATCTGCTTATCATTGTGCGCTATGGAAAAAGCTAAGTATTTCCATAGATCCATCTATCTTAATGAAGACAACATACCCATTAGAAACATGTAATAGTATTATAAGTGCCATTTCAAACATGTCTTTAGAATGCTAAGAAGGTGATCCGTATGCCCATAACGTGCTTTACCAGGATCTTGTTGACTTTACAATGAGCGGTGAATAATATATTACTAGAAAGTAGCTGGTGTGATGAACATTGCAGTTACTTCTTTTTATCGATGGGAATAGATTTCATGAAAAACTTAGCTTAAACCAAGTTATCAAGAAAAGTAAAATGCAATCATTTAGCCAAGTTCAGTATTTTAAAAGCAAAAGGCAAGGTCAAGGCGATGAGCTCCTATGTTGCTTGAGGCGAGAGGCGCATAAAAAGGCGATTGCCTGAGTGAATCATGGTGATAAATATTTTAAAAATTCATAAACATTACAAATAATAGGTTTTTTTTTCCTAGAAACCACCTAAAAATGGGGTAATTATACAAAAACCACCTTTCATTTTCAATTTATACACAAACCACCTTTAAAGTAGCCTTTTGTTGCAATCAACCACCTCCCGGTCAATTTTTCACGAAAAACACCAATAATAAGCTTAGAAAATTCAAGTTTAAGGTACACCAGCTGTACCCTAACAAGACCCCAAACACTAAAAAATTGCTCCACGTCCCTAAATGTAAGTTTTAAAGGGTAATCTTAGGGTTTTAGTGAAAAATATGACTAGAAGGTGGTTGATTGCACCCAAAAAAAATCCACTTCAAAGGTGGTTTATGTATAAATTGAAAATGAAATGTGGTTTCTGTATAACTACCGTATTTTTAAGGTGATTTCTGCAAAACAAACCCTAAATAATATGCAAATATCAGAAAATTGCAATAAGACAAATTAATCACAGCCAAAATTTTAAAGTCACAAATCTAACAAGTCATAAACCATCTAAATGAAGTAGTAAGTAACAAATATTGAATAGTGATATTAACTAGTAACTGCTAAGACAGATAATTAAGCAACAAACTTTAAGATTCAAATTATGGCATGTCCTCAAAATGATATAGGTATTTTACAACAGAAAATAGCAAAAATCGACCAAGGAAAAAGGAACATAAAATTCAATAACAAAAATAAACTTCACTTTATCGGACACCTTTCACACCCTCAAAACTTTAAAACAGAGAAACACCTCACCCGTTGCACCACATGCCTTAGGCGAGTGCGTGGGGCGTCAAGGCGAGGTCATGAGGCACCAAGGTGAGCTCTTGAGGCGCCAAAAGGCGCTCGCCTTAATAACCTTTATCGCTTGGCAATACGCAAGGCGCTAAGTTACAAGATCGCATAGCCTGAGCGCCTAAGGCGCTAAGACGTATCGCCTTTAAAACACTGGCCAAGTTACATAATTATTGTTTAATGAAGTAGAAAATCGGTTGTGATATGAAGTGAACAAGACTTGCCTTGAAAAGCTTTAGGTTTCGCAATTTCTTGTCTTCCCCTTTTCATTAAACTGAAGTATAGTATTCTTGTTTTGGTTTAGAGCACTCACAAATTACTCATTCTATAAAGATGATTTGATGTTTTTATCTAATAGAATCTTGTTTCATATGCCTATATGTTATTATGGGTCTAGAGTTATGCATCACTTGAATGCAATTTTTATCAAGCCGTGAAACATTGGAAACTGACACATGTTACAGATGCTATATGATTACATGCATGATGTTACAACAAACTAGGGCATGGGTAGGGCAGAATATGACATAAATTATTTTTAAACACAATCATATATGGATGTAAGCTCATACATATGCAGATATGACATTTATGGTTACACAGATAAATCCAATACTAAATTTTTAGGTTACTTATATGTTGTGGCTACATCAATAAAATTATACTCTGTATATTTAAAGTTTTTAATTCAGAACCTGGAGAAATCATATAAATGGAATGCATTTTCAAACCAATTACACTTGTGAAGCCTATGGGTGTGTTTGGGAACTAAGAAACTAACCTTTTTTTTTTTTTGGATCCGGTTACACATAGGCTTGATTAGGCTAAAATAGTTTCTATGTGGACTAGTTTTGAGTTGAACCTAGTTTGGTTTATTTCTAGCTAAACCAGTTTCTATGTGCACATGGCCTTTCTTTTTTCCTTCTCACTAGATTTTTTAGGGCTCAACTTATGGGGTTCTATTTCAGACCAGGGGGCATGGTTTATTCCATATCTGTACAAATCATAGCATGATCTCTTTCTGCTTCAAGAGGTGCAACTTTTTCTTATTCTATTTTATTTCTCTTCCAGGCCAATGAATTCTCAACCCGTATCAAGAAATTGGCAAGTTGTGGAACTGGATCTGATCATGATATGGCAGGTTCGGGGTTTTGGTTAAAATGATTTTAAAAAACCCTTGTGATGGAAAGAAGAAGATGCTAGAATTTTTTAATGCTTGAGGCAAAGAGACCAGAGAAGGCAGATTTATTCTACAAGTCACTTTCTCTCTATAATGGGGTATGAAGCACTTAGTTTTTCCGCCTTCAGATATTCCCCATCACACATTGCGTCAATGACAACATTGCACATCAGTGGGTTATTCTTGGTTCTGATCCTGTGTGTTTGTTTGCATTTTTCTGAGATGATACTTAGCGGATAATATTTACCTGTTATTAGATCTAATGTCATTGTCTATTAAATTTCGGCCAAATTACATTATGTTCCTTTGGGTTTAAATTGGTATAGCGCCGCTATTTTCTGAAACCTAGAGGCTATTCAATCACACAAACAATGGACCTTGAATTTTGGGAACTCCATTGGTTACTTGTTTTGCGTTAACATCCCAGCACAAGATCATTTGATTTGACGGCAGAGAAATTTTTGAATGTAGATCGTCGTTTTCTTTAGCTGCAATTTCTTCCTTTCATGTTATTATGTTTGTATATTATCAAGTTATCATGTTGTACACTCTCCTAGTCCTTACACATACATCAAACTTCTTACCATGTGATCAGATCGTGCTTATCATGTGTATGCAAACATGGAATCAGTGTATGGCAGTTTTCCTTCTTCTTCTTCTTTTCCCCCCTCATTCACCCTTGTGAAATATGTGCATCGGCGTCTTTTCATAGCTTATGCAATTTATTTGTACTGAAGAAACAAATGTTAGTAGAAAAGTTATTCGGGTCATAGGCCCGTAAATTGCTGCACTTTCCTTTCATCCTTGAAGTTGAGAATTTATATTCGCTAAAAGCAGGAAAGGAGAGTATTTTATGCCACGAAAAGAATATATTTATATATATATATATATATATATATATATATATATATATATATATTGTAGGTCAGAAAAAATTATCAAGACGTGCCAATATCCGCTAAACACTATCAATGAAGGTTACAAGTCGACGACTTTCACGACAACAAAGGAGAATCGAGCTAATGTCTCCAGTACAAGGATTACAAGTTGACAATCCTTGTGAAAAGAGATCATAAGTATTGATCTCTTCAAAGCAAAATGCGGGGCTCACCCCCCGCGTCTCAATTCAAAACGCGGGACGCTTCCCCGCGTTTCAATTCAAAATGCGGAGCACATGGCCCGCGTTCGAAGCCCAAAACGCGGAGCACATGGCCCGCGTTTCAATTCAAAACGCGGAGCACATGGCCCGCTCAAGCCTAAAACGCTGAAGCACATGACCCGGCCGAAGGCTAAACGCGGAGCACATGGCCCGCTCAAGCTCAAAACGAGGGCCTCCAACCCGCGTCCTAGTTAAAATGTCGACGCTGAGGTTCATTCCCGCTCCTCGCACTAAATGCGACGCTGGCTTGCTCCAAAACGCCGGTTCGCTTTGACTCATTCAAACATGAGTTGAGCGGTTCCTCAACCGCTTGAGAGATTTAAGGGGTGGTTACACCCACTAAACCCCATTATGGAGTAATTTTAGGGGTGGTTACACCCTTTAATCCATATAAATGGGGGTTTTCACACCAAATGGGGCAGGTTGAAAGGGTTTGGCCGGAGCACTAAAAATAAAGGAGAGAACAGCCACTTCGCAGCTGTGATCGGCGTGACGATCGGACCTTCATCCGCGGTCTGATCGGAGTGAAATTTGGAGGGCAGCCTTAACACTCGTCGTTCCTAATTCTGAACGGTGGAGATTGATTTCTACCGGTTGGATTTGGAGATATTGAGGTTTTACCGAAGCTAATTGTGCAGAGAACGGTTTCTTCTGCGCAGCTGTGATCGGCGTGACGATCGAACCTTCATCCGTAGTCTGAGCGGAGTGAAACTTGGAGGGCTGCCTCAACACTCATTGTTCCTAATTCTGAACGGTGGAGATTAATTTCTACCGGTTGGATTTGGAGATATTGAGATTTTACCGAAGAGCTGCGTCTCTTTTTAAAGAAAGGATCAAACCTCCTTTGCTGGCATCAACTCTCCTAGAGAGTTCAACTCGATTACAGTTTTCAAACTTGCACGGCAAGTTCTTCTCTGCCATTCTTGGCTAAAAGGATTACTAATCCTTTTCTAAAATCAACTCTATCAAAGAGTTCTTAACTCGGCCAGAGTTCTAAACTTGCTCCTGCGAGTTATTTTTCAACCTCGCCCCACGAGTCAAGACGGCCGGATCGTCAACGGGATACAAGATTCAAGCTCCCACCGCCACCGTGAAGAACCCAGATTAAATAAAGGAAGGGTCTCCGTTGACCTTTCTCTCTTTTGTAAATCGGCGACCGATCGAGGAATTTGTAATCTCTTTTATCTAAGTCGAGATTGCATTCGAGATCAGATTCATTATTCTTCAAATAGAATAGATTCAATTTTACATTCTCAAATTTTCCTCGCGAACAAAGATGGCGA
Source organism: Asparagus setaceus (assembly GCA_012295165.1). Classification (NCBI taxonomy): domain Eukaryota; kingdom Viridiplantae; phylum Streptophyta; class Magnoliopsida; order Asparagales; family Asparagaceae; genus Asparagus; species Asparagus setaceus. Next base: position 15,494,168 of record CM022707.1, read on the forward strand.
CTCGCGACGAAGCCAGATGAAGAAGTGGTGGCGCAATCCGACGCCAAGCTCATTGGGACGACCGTTGAAACTCGACCGTAGAGTTCGATCAAGCCAAGTTCGAGGAGGCACTCTCCTCGGGATCCCTTAGCCCCAAGGCTATCGCCAAGATCCACAAAGCCTCTAAGGAGACCAAAGTCCCTTCGGTTGCCGTGGCTAACCTAATCAGTAAAGATGGTGATGTCGCCGCAAAAGCCTCAAATCAGGCGAAAAGGAGCGCTGCTCGCCAAAGAACACAGCCCCGAGATGGCCAATCGACCAACCAACGCTAACCCGGCGTGCAGCCAAAACGCGATCCCGAAGCCGCGCTTTTTACGTAACGCAAGCCTCGCGTTTATGTGCCCGAATACGAGCCTCGCAAAAGCCAGACCGAACGCAACCCTCAATGGCCCGTTTCACAGTCAAAACGCGGGTCACAACCCCGCGTTCAATTGCTCAAACGCGAAACTCGCTCGCCAGGGTTGCACGCGATCCTCGCGTCCCAACTATAAAGCGGGTCACAACCCGCGTTCAAATGTTCAAACCTCGACCTCGCTCGCCAGGGTTGCACGCGATCCTCGCCCCAATCCAAAACGCGGGTCACAACCCCGCTCAATTGCTCAAACGCGATCTTCGCTCCAAGTGCCAAATCATCGGCATATCGGCGCCGCCATATGCGCAAGCCGCCGGTGTTTGAACGATTGACAAATGTTATTTGGTCCACCGAACGGCGGCATTTTCACAGAATGAGACTTCGAGGTCAATACCTTGGAGTCACTTCTAATATGATCGAGTAGGCAGACCGTCAATCTCTAGCTCCAATGAGCCGAGGCAAATCGGTCCCCGGCTTGAAAGAGGCTTTGAATGACTCCGACGGAGTTTACCGACATACTCGGACTCGAACAGGGTCATACCCGCCAACTACCAAAAGTTGGCTAAAGGAATTGAGTCGATGATGAGCATTCACCATCGCGAATCTCAATCCTCTAGTTCTTTCGAGCACGCGGAGCTGCCTACATGACGGAGAATGTCAAGATTTCAAGAAGAGGCTCGAAGAGTATCAGGCTATGATGCAAGAAGCCCTGCGATCACAACAAGAGTCCATCGATCAACTTCGAGAAATGGTAGCCCAACTTGTTGCAGATAGGGCTCAAGTTCACACGTTCGGCTCAACACCTCAACCAGAATCATCACGAAGGAGGGGTCGATCCTCAAAACAAAAAGAAAAAGTGAATGAAGCTCCCGATCAAGAAGCTCATCACGAGAATCTTCATTTGAAGAAGAGAATAGGGTAGAAAATGAGCATAGTCCTCAATCGGCAAAAATACGAACCGAAGCCCCCAATGCCATGGCTAATAGGTGCGAGCTCCAAGATCGGGGTTGTCGAGGCGTATCTGCGAGAATGGGATATGGTTCCTTATCCTCCAAAATCCAAAATCCCGACGCTACAAGCTTTCGACGGCACGGGATCACCGAACCAACACATCTACCATTTTAGGTCACAGACTGGGAATGTGATGGCAAATGATGTCATAGCAGCTCGTTTGTTCATTGGCACCCTCAAGGGGGTTGCCTTTGAATGGTTCATGAAACCGCTCGCAGGATGTATCCAAATGGGCGATTTAGAGAGACTCTTCTGCACGATTCTTTGAAGATGACACGTAAATCATGTCACTTCTCTCTTTTCCATTAAGCAAAAGGAGGAGAGCCTATCAAAGTCTTCACGAATCCGCGTCAAGCATGGCTCTTCGATGCTCGACGTATGACATACCGCCTGATTGACACACGCAAGACAATTTACAAACTAATCTCCTAGCTCGAATGGGGTTGCAAAATGTCGCTCCTCGAAATAACTAGTCTCCTGTATTAACAGTCAAGCAATTATTGCTAGGATTGAAGTCAAGAAGAGGAGGTCGACCAAGACCCGGTTATTATCATTTAAATCGAGGTCAAGACTCTGTTAGTATCAACCTAGAATAATTACTGATCGAGGTTGATTATCTATTATTTTTCGAGTAGAATAATAAATTCCAAATATTGTCAAGTTAATAAAATACTTTTGACAATGTGAGCACTTCAACGTGCAGCAGCACCACCAAAATCAACTTATCAATCCTCTCCAATAGGATGATAAGTCTACAAAGTTGCTCACATCGTAACACAACTCGCCAGTTAACAATGCACCTCGACAACCAACTTATCAATCCTCTCCAATAGGATGATAAGTCTACAAATTTGCTCCAATCGCAACGTATCCTTGTCATGTTAACCTCACACCTCTGACAATCAACTTATCAATCCTCTCCAATAGGATGATAAGCCCACAAAGTTGCTCACATCGTAACACAACTCGCCAGTTAACAATGCACCTCTGACAATCAACTTATCAATCCTCTCCAATAGGATGATAAGTCCACAAATTGCTCCAATCGCAATGTATCCTTGTCATGTTAACCTCATACCTCTGACAATCAACTTATCAATCCTCTCCAATAGGATGATAAGCCCACAAAGTTGCTCACATCACAACGCAATCCCCACAAAGTTAAGATTAGCTCGTCTCGTTATTAGCAAGGCGACCTCTCTGACAATCAACTTATCGACTCTCTTCAATAGAGCGATAAGTCCTCAAAGTTGCTCCGATCGCAATGTATCCTTGTCATGTTAACCTAACACCTCTGACAATCACCTTATCGACTCTCTTCAATAGAGCGATAAGTCCTCAAGGTTGTTATTAATAACACCACAATCCACGCCACGTGGGTGGGGAATTTTATCCCTAATCCTAAGTAGGGTAAGTCAACGCCTAACACACGCTTCGGTTTAGTCTTCTACCGATCGAAGGAGACACCGAATTCAAATCGGGGAATTTTATCTCAAACCTAAGCAGAGATAAGCCCGCATCTAATACATGCACCGTAGTCTATTCCCGTGAGAAAGACGGCTTCACGTATTCAACATCGTAGCATTAAGCCTAAAAGAGTTCTATTCTTTTAGCACAACGCCACATGCGTAACGGATTTAGATAATCGCATGCTAGCCCGATTCAAACGGTAATCCAGAAGGCTCATCAAGTCCGTTGATGGTCGGGGTTGGCAATAACCCTAAAGTCAACGCCAACACGCTGCGCTAGTCTCTTGCCCGTAAAAGACGACAAAGTCTACGTATTCAACATCGTAGCACAACGTCACATGCGAGGCGAACTCCTCTAACATCAACTTATCGACACTCTTCAATAAGAGCGATAAGTCCTCAAAGTTGTTCAAATCATAACTAAATCACGACAAACAACTTATCGATCCTCATCAATAGGATGATAAGTCCTCAAATTTGATTAAATCGCAATCAACTTATCAATCCTCCTCAACAGGATGATAGGTCCTCAAAGTTGCTCCGATCGCAACGTATCTTCATCAAGTCAACACTATACCTCTGATGATATAATCAACTTATCAATCCTCCCCGGCAGATAAGTTCCTCAAAATTGTTCAAATCACAACTAAACCCCGTCAATCAACTCATCATTCCTTTCCAATAGAATGATAGATCCACAAAGTTGTTCAAATTACAACACAATCCTATCAAAATCTGTACACGTCCTCAGCAGAGTTTGATAACCAACTTATCAATCCTCAGTAATAGGATGATAAGTCCACAAAGTTACTCACATCGCAACACAATCTTGTCATGTTAACCTCACACCTCCGACAAATAACTTATCAATCCTCCTCAATAGGATGATAAGCCTAAAGCCTTGTTTAAACCAAGCCCAAAGCCTTGTTCAAACCGCAAGCCCAAAAGCCTTGTTTAAACCACAAGCCCAAATCCTTGTTCAAACCACAAGCCCAAAGCCTTGTTAACACCACAAGCCCAAAAGCCTTGTTTAAACCACAAGCCCAAATCCTTGTTCAAACCACAAGCCCAAAGCTTGTTAACACCACAAGCCCAAAGCCTTGTTCAAACCAAGCCCAAAGCCTTGTTCAAACCGCAGTTCAAAAGCCTTGTTTAAACCACAAGCCCAAATCCTTGTTCAAACCACAAGCCCAAAGCCTTGTTCACACCACAAGCCCAAAGTTGTTCACACCACAAGCCCAAAGCCTTGTTCACACCACAAGCCACGTAAGCCTTGTTCACATCACAGGCCTTAAACCTTGTTCAAATCACAGGTTTCATATTTTGTCCCTCGACAAAACCTAAACTTATCGACTCTCATCAATAGAGCGATAGGTCCTCAAAATCTTGTTCAAACCACAAATACCCAACTTTATCAAGTTAACTCCACACCTCGATAAAATCAACTTATCGACTCTCTTCAATAGAGCGATAAGTCCTCAAAAATCATCATCAAGTTAAAAATTCCACCTCGATGATAAAACCAATTTATCAACTCTTTACAATAGAGTGATAAGTCCCAAAAGCTTGTTCAAACAACGAGTATGAAAGGCATGCCAAGTTAACACTATACTTTTGGCACCTTAAAGAAAAGTCTAAAAGACTTAGTTGGAAATGGGGTTCATCCCCGCTTTTACTCATCAAACGCTGAAGGACCACCCCGCTTCAACACAAAACGCGAGGGTCGCTACCGCTTTTAAACACGTAACGCGATGGCTAGCTCTGTTTCAACCTCAAATCGCGAGGATCGGTCTCACGTAGCAAAGTTCAAAGGCCGCAATACCCCGCATTTAAAAAACGGAGTTCACCCATGCAAGACGAATGATTGGCGTGGACAAAAGCGTAACACAACTTTGAAGACGTAATGAGGAGCAATACCTTCGTGATCAAGCAAAGAAGATATCCAGTATTCAAAGCTCGTCCCACCAACCGCGAACTTTCAAAAACTTTGGGGGGTTCAGAAAAGTAAAAATTCATCAAGATACCAATATCCGCTAAACACTATCAATGAAGGTTACAAGCTGACGACTTTCACGACAACAAAGGAGAATCAGAAGCTAATGTCTCCAGAGTACAAGGATTACAAGTTGACAATCTTGTGAAAAGAGATCATAAGTATTGATCTCTTCAAAGCAAAATGCGGAGCACATGGCCCGCGCTTCAATTCAAAACGCGGAGCACATGGCCCGCGCTTCAATTCAAAATGCGGAGCACATGGCCCGCGCTTCAATTCAAAACGCGGAGCACATGGCCCGCGCTTCAACCCAAAACGCGGAGCACATGGCCCGCGCTTCAACCCAAAACGCGGAGCACATGGCCCGCGCTTCAACCCAAAACGCGGAGCACATGGCCCGCGTTCGAAGCTCAAAACGAGGGCCTCCAACCCCGCGTCCTAGTTAAAATGTCGACGCGGAGGTTCATTCCCGCGTTCCTGCACTAAATGCAGACGCGAGGCTTGCTCCAAAACGCCGGTTCGCTTTGACTCATTCAAACATGAGTTGAACGGTTCTTCAACCGCTTGAGAGATTTAAGGGGTGGTTACACCCACTAAACCCCATTATGGAGTAATTTTAGGGGGTGGTTACACCCCTTTAATCCATATAAATGGGGGGTTTTCACAGCCAAATGGGGCAGGTTGAAAGGGTTTGGCCGGAGCACTAAAAATAAAGGAGAGAACAGCCACTTCTGCGCAGCTGTGATCGGCGTGACGATCGGACCTTCATCCGCGGTCTGATCGAGTGAAATTGGAGGGCAGCCTTAACACTCGTCGTTCCTAATTCTGAACGGTGGAGATTGATTTCTACCGGTTGGATTTGGAGATATTGAGGTTTTACCGAAGCTAATTGTGCAGAGAACGGTTTCTTCTGCGCAGCTGTGATCGGCGCGGACGATCGAACCTTCATCCGTAGTCTGAGCGGAGTGAAACTTGGAGGGCTGCCTCAACACTCATTGTTCCTAATTCTGAATGGTGGAGATTAATTTCTACCGGTTGGATTTGGAGATATTGAGATTTTACCGAAGAGCTGCGTCTCTTTTAAAGAAAGGATCAAACCTCCTTTGTCGCATCAACTCTCCTAGAGAGTTCAACTCGACATAGCTTTTCAAACTTGCACGGCAAGTTCTTCTCTGCCATTCTTGGCTAAAAGGATTACTAATCCTTTTCTAAAATCAACTCTATCAAAGAGTTCTTAACTCGCCGAGTTCTAAACTTGCTCTGCGAGTTATTTTTCAACCTCGCCCCACGAGTCAAGACGGTCGGATCGTCAGCGGGATACAAGATTCAAGCTCCCACCGCCACCGTGAAGAACCCAGATTAAATAAAGGAAGGGTCTCCGTTGACCTTTCTCTCTTTTGTAAATCGGGCGACCGATCGAGGAATTTGTAATCTCTTTTTATCTAAGTCGAGATTGCATTAGAGATTGTATTCATTATTCTTCAAATAGAATAGATTCAATTTTACATTCTCAAATTTTCCTCATGAACATATATATATATATATATATATATATATATATATATATATATATATATATATATATATATATATATATATATATATATATATATATAGAGTAAAGCTCTATGAACTTAAGTTCATAATGAATAGTGGTGCACCAACTTTTTATCCACTCATCTTGCTTGAGATTTGTGATGCACAAATCTCAAAGTGGCATTATATCTTTCACTGATCCCAAAGCAAGATGAGTGGTTAGAAAAGTTGGTGCACCACTATTCATTATGAACTTAAGTTCATAGAGCTCGCTTTATATATATATATATATATATATATATATATATATATATATATATATATATATATATATATATATATATATATATATATATATATATAAGAAGTTCTATAAACTTAAGTTGATAGGGAGGAGTGTCCACCACTTTTATATCCATTGATCTTGTCTTGGGATGCGTGAAATCAAGATATGCACAAATCTCAAAGGTGGGCTTTATATCTTTCACGGATCCCAAGCAACATCAATGGATAGAAAAGTTGGTGGATGACTATTCCCTATCAACTTAAGTTTATAGGAGCTTTTGCTATATATATATATATATATATATATATATATATATATATATATATATATATATATATATATATATATATATATGGGAAAAGTGTGTATAAGGTGACACCTTAGATTCAATCTAAGGTGTCGCCTCTTGATTCATGAATTAGACTATTCCAATTGATGATCCGCTCCATTCATCTTGATCTAAATGTCTCAAAATATCTATAAAATAAAAATCATGATGATTAAATATTTATAACACATATTTTTCATTGTCTCTTTAGTTATATTATCGTAAAATTGTTAATTTTACAATCACTTGATGCATGAGTAACTACAACCCAATATGGCTAATTTTTTATTTGTATACAATCTAAAACATATAAATCAAAATGAATAGAGTGGATCGAGTAATTTGATAGCATATAATGTAGTTTTGAAGCCGCTACCTTAGATTGAATCTAAGGTGCCACCTTATACACACTTTTCCCATATATATATATATATATATATATATATATATATATATATATATATATATATATATATATATATATATATATATATATATATATATTAATGGGTATCATATGTCATGGAGGGATTCTCCTCATATGTCATTATGTGGCACAATCCCCACCATGCTAATAAAGTAGAGAGAGAAAGCTTCATCATGGGGATTGTACCATATCATATATATATATATATATATATATATATATATATATATATATATATATATATATATATATATATATATATATATATATATATATATATATATATATATATATATATATATATAGAGTAAAGCTCTATGAGCTTAAGTTCATAATGAATAGTGGTGCACCAACTTTTTATCCACTCATCTTGCCTTGAGATTTGTGATGCACAAATCTCAAAGTGGCATTTATATCTTTCACTGATCCCAAAGCAAGATGAGTGGTTAGAAAAGTTGGTGCTTGTCATTCGATATGAAAGGAAGCAGCACTAACTATATATATATATATATATATATATATATATATATATATATATATATATATATATATATATATATATATATATATATATCAATTGTTGAAAATAAGAGGATATTTGATGTTATTTCAATCATGTGGAAGATGGACAATGATGGATTGACCATTACAATTTCGGTTACGAGTTTGATACAAATAAAATTGCAGTGGCTGTTGGATTTTCTTCACGACTTAGGCGTGGGAGAATAGCTTTGGTAGAGTGCGAAGGTAGATATGTAGACGGTAGGTGTTGAAGTGGATATGTGCTGCGTGATGCGTCGTTTCAGAAAATGGCAGTGACGGGCAGCTGTATTTATGTACATGGTAACAGCGCTCCTTTTCTCAGTTTTTTCAAAAGGTTTGGTGAGAGCATTAGACTTTTTATCACAACTCTAATCATCGTCATTTCAATAATTCATCTTAAGGATTAGAAGAAATTCAAAGTTGGAAGTGCGTTAGTAGTCAAGATTGTGTCCGACCACTAGACCCCACCCACCCCCCCGGCAGTCACATCTATGCTTGTAATCTGTAGATAATTTGTGAATCAATCAATGTGATCCAAGTCCGACATTCTCCATAGAAAATGCAAATACTTGGATGACTTGAGCGAGCCGGTGCAAAAACACACTGCGCTGGGGCTGGGGATAGTAGTAGGGGGGGCTTGGAGGAGAGTAAAAATAGTGATTACACGGACATAACCAGCCAACTACGTCCTAATTTAAATGATCTAGATATATAATAATTAAATAAATGGGGGAACATACCACGTGTTTGTGATAATGGCAAAGAAGAGAAGTGAAAAGATCTGAGATGGAGGAGGATAATCGATAGCAAGAAACAAAGCAGAGCAAGTCAAAGGCAAAAGCATATGGTTGCTCCGTGCTGCACAACGTGCAACCGCAAATCCCCATGTCATGGGGAGCTCAAAGAGGGGAAAGAGGAAGAGGGAAGGTGAGCCCTCCTCTACTCCACTACCCCAATTCCCATCTTAAATCCTACATATAAACAAACAAAATTCAATCGATATTGTTCTGTTCTTCATTTGATGCGTCACTAATAAATTAAATTAAAGTTGGTTTATTTAAATAAAAAATAAATAAAAAATAGGAGCGGTGGTGGTGGACCCGTCCCATGTGAGGTATGAAGTGGAAAACCATACTACTAGAGTACCAATTTCACATCTCATTCACTCATAGCGGTCACATGCAACCCCGCATCTACTGTTATTAGTGTTAGTAACCCCACCCCACCACGCCGAACGCCGACTCATGTTGCGCATTTTCGAAGGCTGCCTGTGTTATGTTATTTTATTTATGTTAGTAATAATGAGTCTGCCCCGCTCCTTTACAATAAAATAACTACACACAGAGACAAATCAATATGTATCTTCTTCTTTCACACAGACAAAAGTGCCACACACACACACAGAGACAAATCAACCATTAAAATCCCAACCTTCTAAATTCCCCTTTTTTACTTGAAAACCAGTAAACAACCGTCACAAAATAAATAAAAGATCAGTACCACCTATTACTTTGACCATCACAAATCCATATATATAAGATACAAAGTTCTTTAACACAATCCTTTCTATAAGAATTTAAGAGAAAACCCAAAATAAAAACAACTAATCAAACCTAACAACCGGCTAGCTTACTTACTACCTAGCGAACAAAATGCACACAAGGACCAACACCAACAGAAGGGAACACGTTTTTGCTATATATCACGGAGACAGACGGAGGGGGGATCATTGGTAACTGTGACGGAGAATGAGTTAAAATGCGGTAGAATTTGTCTTAAAAGAGTCTTGTTTTAAAATGGGGTTCAGTGATGGTGAGGTAAAGGCGCAGGTGCTGCTGGGGGCTTAGCACACTGGTAGCACTTTGCAAACAGCCCGAAGCTATCGATCTGCTTCACAAAGTTGGCGACACTCGCCCAACCACCGAATCCAAATCCCACCACGAAAACCCAGGCTACCACAAACACATTCACCGCATACATCCCTGCCCAGCTCGGTAAAAAGAAGGGCGGTTTCTCCGCGGCATTCTGCAATCATAAACAACAACAAGTGACAGAAACAGGTTAAGGAGATGAAAGGAACGTTACACCTTTGCATTTAATGCTGTCTATTCCTCTAATTAAATCCATTCTTTCCCATTTATTAGACTCCAGTGGGGGACTAGCGATCTCCGGGTGGATCTGGATTCATTTCTTTCAAGTTTCCACTGTTTCACAAGTGGTCCCCGTCACTAATAATGGCTTTGGACTGTGCTTGTCTCTATTAGATTGAGGTGCTAGCTCCAACCATTATACACAAGTTGACTTGACTTCCCTATTGTTAAATGGTACTGATGAACTATTTCAAAATAGACCAAGATACCCTCCCTGATCCTAAACAAACATTTTAATGATTGTGAAGCGCTTGAATTGAACATGGACAAATGGTTACTTATTTTAGTTTGACAATAGTGAGATTCAAAACTAGCCAGTTAGTAATTTTATGCCTAACGTACGTAGTACTATTCACTTTTGACCCCCAAAAAAAAAAAACTAATCAAAGGTCATTAATGTGCTAATAAAGTTAAAAAGGATAAAAAGAGGGAGGGATACCTGTCGAGCAGAGGCAGAGCGGTAAGTGAGCATGTGTGCCAAGGCGGGGATGATGTAGACAGTGAAACTGACGAGCAATGCACCAACAGCGGAGTTGATGGGTCCAAAGAAGGGGAATATGATGGCCAAGAACCAGATGGGGATGACGACGGGCAGACGAGCAAGAGCACGCAGGCAAATGCTCTTGGTGTCGTGCATTCCAATCACCTTCTCCCACACGAAATAGAGAGGGGTACAGGCGAAGCCGAAGGTGATAAACTGATGAATCAGCATCAATATAACAGCAGCATCACGGAATCCAGTCTTTGGGAGCAAGGAGAAGGCATTGGAATGATTAAGGAGTTGATCACCAAAGGCCCAGTACATTGCAGCCGCAGACGGCAGGGTCAGTGTGAAGACGTACAGAGTTGCTAGCAGGTAGATGTACTTGAATTTTTGTGGCTTCCACATAGCGTGCATGATTTCCCTGTTAGATGAATAAATTTTGGAGGGTAAGGTAAAAATATCATCTAGTTATTGCTCTCAATCAATAATAATAAGCTCACATGGTCAGGTTTATGGGATGCCAAAATTATTGGTTAACGAACAAAACGGCCTGTGCACATGGTGACACTCTTGATTTCTAAGGAAATAAAACATGTACTTGAGCAATTTCAACTGTTAACATCAAACTAAACCAAAAATCAAACATCATATGTCCCATGTGAGGTCCTTAATCATAAATCAACAAACAAAACTTTCAATTTGTGCCTCTAATCACATGTACAGAGCATAGTGAACGGATCACAGAACCTTCAAGTTTATTTTTATGGGCTATCATCAGGATTAAAAAAAACAGCGCGACTTACGAGTAGTTAATATCTTGATTTATTGAAAGTGTTGCCTGTGGATTACTTTATAATCTGATGATTTTTCCTAATTAATCCACTTTTACCATTTTGAAAGCTGATCAGCGTAGGATGACATTGTCTTCACAGATTTAGGGAAGATAAAAGTGCAAAGATACAGAATCTGTATGCCTGCCTGCCATCTTAAACATAGGAGGGACAATAACTTTGGTCTTTTGGAACCAAATAATAAATCTCATGAAAATTCATTCATTCTAGACACAACCTAGAATGTAGAGTCCACTTTAATACTAACTTCAATCATCATTACTTATTTCCTTTACTGTCCACTAAAAGGATTTCCTCTTATTCATGGTTTGGGAGTAGTAATAAGCCTAAGCTAGAGCTAACTTGAAGGTTCCTTCCTTGGCTGTCAATGCTTTAAGAAATGAAGGTCAATTTCTGCTATAGACCTAGAAGAAGAAGAAGACTAATTATAGCTCTTTATACCGTCTGTAGCGGGTTGCCAATGACAGCTAGTGAGCCGTCCTACTCAATTATTATTATAGATTTAGCTAAAGCTAAAGATAAGTAAATGGGCTGTGGACAATTTATTATTACTAGTAAAATAATAATAATAATATTTATTACTTAAAGATTACTATTCCCCCTCTTTCTCCTCGTCTTCACCTAGCTGGATAGCTGCAATTGTATAGCAACCGTACCCTGCATGCAGCCTTTTCCAGTTTTCCTCCACCTCTTTTGTGTTTCTTAATTTAAAAAAAAAAAAAGAAGAAAAGAAAGAAAAAGAGGGGGAAAGCGAAACTTTGAGGGCTAAAAATAAGGGATATATGAAATAATAAATAATTGTATGTAGGTTTGCTAACCGGCAAAAGCTGCAGAAATGGAAACGGAGGCGGAATTTAAAAAGTGAATTTTTAGCGACATAGATTGATGGATAGATAGATAGATAGAGGAGGCTAATAACTATAACCCACGATAGCTAGCTGGCTAGCTAGCTAGTAATTGATTTGATTAAATGGGCAGAGAGTACTCACACGGTGACTGCGTGGCCGCCGAAAGTATACAAAATATTGGTGGCTCCGGTGAAGTAGAGTACCAGCTTTTTGGGGCCCGAGTGAACCACGTCCTCAACCTGTACCGCACCAGCAGGCCGTTAGAAAACCAAATTAAGGGGACAACGTAACACCTCATAATTTACTTGGTCCTCAAATGGGAATCGTTGCGCTTTTGAAATTACATTTTCACTCACAATTACTAATGTAATGTTAAATAATGACAACAACATGGTAGCTGGAGAAATAGGAGAGGAAGCAACCTGGCCGTCGACAAGGGCGGCGATGGTGATGTACCAAGCGGTGTAGGTGGTCATACCCAGACCCAGAAAGGACCAAATCCTGTAGTTGTGGAAGGAGGGAATGAAGACGGTGGTGGCACAACAGGCTCCAAAGATGTAAGTCCAGGTCCTCTTGTCCAGATGGTCGTTGATATAGTAGATGTTGCTGGCACAACCAATCAATTGGATAACGGATCCGAAGAGGAGGAAGGTGCAGTTGAAGGCGAGTCCCATGGCTTTCCAGTAAGGCCCCAAAAGCCCATCAAGAACCTCGAACCACTGAGGCGGCGGCGGCGGCGGCAAAATTAGAACTTTGAAATTAAACAGAGGAATTAATAATGTTGAGAGTTTAATTTGTGTAACAACGGTGGCGGTGGGGGGTTTAGACCTGGATGACGTGATTCTTGAAGCTGACGTTCTCCTTCTCCTTTCTACCTCTGTACTCGACGTAGAGGACACTGATGAGGTAGGCGGTCCAGCTGCCCATGATGCCATAGAACAACTGAAACACTATTCCCGACACCATCCCCAGCTGAGAGAAGGAATACGGCAGCGTCAACAGGACTTGAGCTACCTGCAGTCACATTGATATATATATTCAGTAAAATTAGAGAAATCAAATCACGATGACATCATTAAGAATGAAGAAGGAGCATGGTATATACTTGATTGGAGGCGCAACTGAACCAAGCATCATAAACAGAACCCCCGTGCCACAGCAAGTTCTTCAATGCGCCTCCTCCTCCTCCTCCTCCTCCTCCTGAAGAGGGACCACCCCCTTCTTCATCAGTGTGATCTTTTCCCATCAGTTGCTCATCTGTTGAGGTCTCGTTGTGGCTCACCACGATTGCCTCCTCTCCTTGCTTAGGAGCCATTGATTCTTCACTTCACCGGCACCCGAAAAGAATTACAACAAGCGAGGCTCGCTGCTGGAGCTGAAGGATTGAAATCGAGACCCCAAAAAAAAAAAAAAAGACAAGTTAGTGGTCGCAGCAACTACCGTTGTTTATAAGGGTTAAAAGATTAAAAAAAAATTATAATAAAAAAAAATTCAAAAGAAAACAAATCTATAACTGGCTATTTCTTTCTTCTCTGTCCCTCACTAAGGTTAAAACGGCAGCAGCAGATCAGATCTGTTGAAGCTGGAGAAGAAGAATGAAGGTAGATGTGGCAAGTATTAACACAGATCAATCAATGCACGCATATGAAGGAATCAAAGGGAGTCTTATAATTTGGAAAGGGAGTCTTATACAAAGCAGTCGGGAGGAGTAACGGATGAGAATAGTGAGGAGGAAGAAAGAAAGAAAGAAAAACGCTTACAATTAATTACTTTACTTACTCTGTTTGTATTTAAAGCAGAGCAGGGGGCTTGGAGTAATAAATTGGAAGAAGAAGAAGAAGAAGAAGAACCGTGCACTGGCCTGGCCTTCTCTCCGTTGTTAATTCCCTTGGAATTAATTAAGGGAGGGGGGGGATTGGACAGTGCCTCCTCAAAGCTCTTCAGCTGTGAGAGGACAACAGCAGTAGCTGACTCTAGCTCTAGCGCCCCAGTTGCGCTGCGCCTGACATTAAATGCCCCTCTCCAAAACACAAATCAATTAATCCTATGTATATAATATTATAGCTGTTGCAGCTTATTAGAGTTTTGAGGTCGCCCGCTAGCTGTTTCTGCCCAAGAGTAGTAGCTAGTGTGGTTGGTACAATAGTAATGGAGCGGGAGAGAGAGAGAGGAATAATAGGAAAGACTTTCTTCACTCTGATCTCTCCTGGTTTATTAGCCCAGATTCCTTTCGACAAAATACAGATAGATATGGAGAGGGAGGGAGAGATGAAGAGATGTTAATCAGCAACCAAGTAGGTATTTATATAGACTTATTAAGCTATAACTTATCAAGATGCTAAAATGGAGGGGCTCTTATGTAACATATATGCTGCGTAAATGAACAAATAAAATAACAAGGACAAACAAAACAACTGGGAGAGACCCAACTTCAAAAGCCACCAAACTTTCTTTTGACAATTTTATCCCTCAATCTAAGCTGCGCCTAAGAAAAAAAGTTTTTCAAATCGGCCACAAGTTAGGGTAATTTGCAAAAACACGATAGTAAACTTTATAGAGGGAGGAATTAAAATTGATCTGTCGTGAAGTAAACCTTTCTCAAACAATCTTCCAGAACTGTGAGACCTTGCGTTGGCGCAACTAGTACTGCTGGCGAAGCTCGATCCGTTCGTGAATGTATATGGGAGGCTTCCAAAGAGCTTAATTTCTAGACCTGGTTCTATATAGCCCAAACTTCCTGGTCAAAGTACGTAGCGACGGAGCCCATGGGAAAGAAGAGCTGGGGTCATTAAGGAGGTGATTCGGGTAACTCAACTAGACCACCAGAAGCTCAAATGGGAGTTCCACTGAGTTGTTGATTTAGCTAATAAGAGGTCATATCTACTAATTAGGAAGGAGTTTTGAGATGTATAATATGTGTTTTCAGGGTAACGCGACGAGATGAAGTCAACCAAACATATCTTGCTATTTCAAGTAATAAGGTCGGAGTCTGTTTAATCTGGCTAAGAAAATAAATTCAGTTTTTGTTCAAACTTCGCCAATTTGTTTCATCAATCATAATTAATCTTTTATGTGGTCATGGAGAATTTCTATTTTGAGTAAATTCTATTCCTTTTATGAGTCGGTTATGTTTTCTATTTAAGAAGAACAATGTAACACCTAAAAGCATTGATTTTCATCAATCAAAATTTCACTTAGTTAATATTTCTTTGTAATTTAAAGATTATTTTTTCTTCGTGAAATGGAAGAGTTCCTTGGCGGCTTCGGAGATTTGTTTCCATGTTGCATCAAGAACCCTGTGACCTTTAGGATTGTCAGAGAACTCCCAGAACTTTCTTAATGAGTTTGCAATGGAGAGTGGTATCCTTATGATTTTCGTTTTCTTTGTCATACGTATTGCTTGAATTAACTACTCAGAGGCTGAAAGGGTTATGTGACAAGGTAAACAACTTCGGATGGTATTTTCGGTTGGTAACGTGATATTGGTGTTGTGAGATCTTCTATTTTTGACGGAAAGAAATAGGGCAATATCCCTGTTCATATATATATATATATATATATATATATATATATAGAGAGAGAGAGAGAGAGAGAGAGAGAGGAATAATAGGAAAGACTTTCTTCACTCTGATCTCTCCTGGTTTATTAGCCCAGATTCCTTTCGACAAAATACAGATAGATATGGAGAGGGAGGGAGAGATGAAGAGATGTTAATCAGCAACCAAGTAGGTATTTATATAGACTTATTAAGCTATAACTTATCAAGATGCTAAAATGGAGGGGCTCTTATGTAACATATATGCTGCGTAAATGAACAAATAAAATAACAAGGACAAACAAAACAACTGGGAGAGACCCAACTTCAAAAGCCACCAAACTTTCTTTTGACAATTTTATCCCTCAATCTAAGCTGCGCCTAAGAAAAAAAGTTTTTCAAATCGGCCACAAGTTAGGGTAATTTGCAAAAACACGATAGTAAACTTTATAGAGGGAGGAATTAAAATTGATCTGTCGTGAAGTAAACCTTTCTCAAACAATCTTCCAGAACTGTGAGACCTTGCGTTGGCGCAACTAGTACTGCTGGCGAAGCTCGATCCGTTCGTGAATGTATATGGGAGGCTTCCAAAGAGCTTAATTTCTAGACCTGGTTCTATATAGCCCAAACTTCCTGGTCAAAGTACGTAGCGACGGAGCCCATGGGAAAGAAGAGCTGGGGTCATTAAGGAGGTGATTCGGGTAACTCAACTAGACCACCAGAAGCTCAAATGGGAGTTCCACTGAGTTGTTGATTTAGCTAATAAGAGGTCATATCTACTAATTAGGAAGGAGTTTTGAGATGTATAATATGTGTTTTCAGGGTAACGCGACGAGATGAAGTCAACCAAACATATCTTGCTATTTCAAGTAATAAGGTCGGAGTCTGTTTAATCTGGCTAAGAAAATAAATTCAGTTTTTGTTCAAACTTCGCCAATTTGTTTCATCAATCATAATTAATCTTTTATGTGGTCATGGAGAATTTCTATTTTGAGTAAATTCTATTCCTTTTATGAGTCGGTTATGTTTTCTATTTAAGAAGAACAATGTAACACCTAAAAGCATTGATTTTCATCAATCAAAATTTCACTTAGTTAATATTTCTTTGTAATTTAAAGATTATTTTTTCTTCGTGAAATGGAAGAGTTCCTTGGCGGCTTCGGAGATTTGTTTCCATGTTGCATCAAGAACCCTGTGACCTTTAGGATTGTCAGAGAACTCCCAGAACTTTCTTAATGAGTTTGCAATGGAGAGTGGTATCCTTATGATTTTCGTTTTCTTTGTCATACGTATTGCTTGAATTAACTACTCAGAGGCTGAAAGGGTTATGTGACAAGGTAAACAACTTCGGATGGTATTTTCGGGTTGGTAACGTGATATTGGTGTTGTGAGATCTTCTATTTTTGACGGAAAGAAATAGGGCAATATCCCTGTTCATATATATATATATATATATATATATATATAGAGAGAGAGAGAGAGAGAGCTCCTATTGAACTTAAGTCATTAATGATAGTGGAACACTAACTTTTTATCCACTCAGACAGATTTGTGACCACAAATCAAAGCACTTTTATATCTTTCACTGGATCCCAAAGCAAGATGAGTGGTTAAAATGGCAATTCACTATTCATGAACTTAAGCTTCATAGTGATTTCTTTATATATATATATATATATATATATATATATATATATATATATATATATATATATATATATATATATATATATATATATATATATATATAACCAAAATTTGCCTATCCCATCCTTGAATTCTATACCCTAAGAAACCAACAACTTCACCCCTGAGAATAGGGAGAGGACCCCAGCCGTCACCTATTACAAAGGGGAAGAAGAAAATTGGGCTTAGGATACAGAGGTTCAAGAAGGGGATGATCGGTATAGAGTACAAAAATTGAGTTAACATCAGGCTCATAATAGTAGGAGCTTACTAAGAGCTCATATATACAACAACACCAAAAGATAAAAAGCAGAATTGTAGGATAATAATTACACAAGATAGTTTGATAATGCCTACACTCCATGATCAGAAGTTGTCCCGGACATAAGCCATGTCTTGGTAGGGGGGGGTCTTCAAGCATTAGCAATTGGTTGATCCCCTTCTCAATCACGATTCTGTGAGTAGTAGCAGCTCTCTTTGATGCTAAGTTACCTGTCTACAACAATAAGAAATAAGAGATATTATATGCTAAAACTCTCGGTGAAGTCCCAATATTGTTGAATATGAGATTGTTCCTTGTCCTCCATAAGCACCAACATAGAATAGGGAAAAGGATGTTCCAAAGTTGTCTGTCTTCTTTGCTGTCTAGAAAGAGCCCTTTGGACTCTAGAATGAAGTTGAAATATTGAAGAAGAGGAGATCACTGCAGGAATGGAAGTAAAAAAGACCATAACGATTCTGTGAGATCTTCTATTGTTAGCTAATCATTCCTCAACGAACAGACCAGATAGCAAAGCGCAAGCGCACACAGCAAAGTGTGTTAGTGTTGTTTCTCTTCTTAGTCTCTGCTTTTAGTTTGATTATTATGTCTTTTTTTTATTTATTGAGGTTGGTGTAATATTTCAGGTCAAAGTTGCATTGCTTCAGATTTATTGGTAAGCTTAATCTCATACAACAAATAAACAAGGGCTAATAAGAAGCGATGTGGATGAAGATGCTTCTTATCAAACTCCTTACAAGTAATTGCTTGGAACCTTATTTAAGGTGAAATAAATTCTGTCTCGGATTATTACACAATATTCTTCGCAGTTAACTTTGTGAATATGTTCCAAAGTATACATAACTCATAATGATATCCATATATTGGACTTGGTAGGTAGGTACGGATATATGTATCTTTTAGATTTGAACAATTAAACTAGATGAACAGGAATCATATGTGTAGAACATGCACAAAACATGCACAAGACAAAGCTAGTTCAAGAGAGTCGAATTACTTGCAGATTAAATACTAATCGCAAAGCATTGCAAAACGTGTTTCTGGGCCGGAATGTGAGTAATGATAATCCGGCAGAGTAGTCGACTATCCGCGCATCTAAGGTGTGCAAGCCGCTGGTCCGAGTAGTCGACTAATCGTGTTGTAGTCGACCATCTATTAGCGAGTATCGACACCTGGCGTAGAGTCGACTAATCCGGCAGATTCAAAACGGGTTTTGGTTTTAAACCGGTTCGTTTAGAGTTTATAAATAACCCTAAACGATTATTTGGATGAAATCAAGCACGCTTTGGAGCAAATTTTCGAGGGTTTTGTGCATCTTTGAGAGGAGATCTTTTGAGAGATTGAGAGGTTTGTTTTAGGGTTTCTTTGTGAGAACTTGTAATCCTAATTTGTATTCTCTTTCTATTAGTGAAAATCCCCCTCCTTACCGTGGTGAGGCAACTTGCAGCACGTAAATCTCGTCTTATCTGCTTTATTGTGTTTGGCTTTCTGCTTGCGGTGGTTTCTCTCGACGGTTCACGGTCCGCTACCAACAATATGACATAACGTGACTCTCCCATACCCCAACAATCTCAAAAAAAAAAAAAAGGAAACTCCTCTCTTCGTTTTTAAGATTGGGTTCCAATATATATAGTGTAATACTTGGTGGGGTGTCAATCCATCCAAAATTCCATGTTATCTGATGGCTTGCCAAGCTTATTCCATACAAAACCCCCCACGTTTTCCCCAGTTCAAGGGGATTTGGTCTGCTTGGTGCGCGTCCCCCTTGTTGCAACTATGGTCCAATCGCACTTTATTATTATTATTATTATTTATAACTCACTGTTGTTTTATGTAGTCATATATAGTTAAGGGTGCAACCAAATTAGACATGCATCAGGTATGATACTCCTCATATCCCTGTGTATTTACTAATCAAATATACAATTACGAACATGTTTCAATAAGTAAAACTCATAAGCCACGTCCACAGAAATCAAATGCAGAAATTTGATGAATATTAGGAGAGCATATAATTAATAAAAAAGTATATATGTTTTGTAATGGAAAAAGTGGTTGAATAGCCAAGACTTCTTAAAACAGAGCTAATAACAAAAGTTAGATCTTTCTACCGCCCAAATTTATTTCGAAATCACTAGTTTACAAGTAAAAATAATTTCACTGGTGGATTGGCACAAATATCCAGATATCTGAATACAAATCCAATTTCTAACCAATATATGTATCATCATCGATATCCTACCAAAAATTAAACTAGATAGTCATGTTCATGTTCTACTAGATACAAACATTTAGTTCTGCATCTTATGCTGCGTGTTTGAATATCCATATGCTTTTTACATCCTTGTATATAACACAAATATTCCAAAAATAAACAGAAGGATAAAATAAAATCTCAACTGATCTTTAAAGAATAAATTAACCTCTTCTATTGGATGATTTACTTGCATATATCCACTTTCTTTTGGCTTGTTTTCATTTGGCCGCTGGCGGGGTCCACTTTCACTTTCACCCCCAGAAGAATGTGTATCGCATCAAAGCTACTTTGGTTAGTGGAGAGGCAATGATTAACACATGAATTAAGACACTTAATGATGCGTCGTGGAATGGAGTACTGGAATATTGCTATTATCAACTGGAATAATATTGCTGTTATTATTGATGATGATGATTTAGGTTTGGTATATGTTGCTCTCAATCTCTACCCCCACAAACAAAAACCAATGGCCTCGGCAACTCCCCTTTTCTCGGACGCTACTTAATTGCTACTATCACCACCACTGTCACTTAAGAATCCTTAACAACATTGTTTAAGATTAGATTAATTAGAATAGATATTCTCACCCTCGGATAGACTAAAACGAAGTAAGGGTGAGGCCATGGGATGTAGCCAGGTCACCATAAGAATCTATTTAGTACTAGAGATGGGAATTAGATTGATTTAATTTTGAGTTGTCAATTGCAATCGATCCACACTTCTCAATTTGATGATTACAACTCATACTTTTATTTTGTTTATATTAATTATTATAAAATAGTATTATTTAGAGGTAATTAGCGTTGGCGCCGTCCGAATCTGTATCATGGGAAGAGCGAGTGGAGAGAAGGGCCCAACATCACGTTAATAAGCAGACGGGAGATACCTTTTGGATATATATATATAGAGCAAGGCTTCTATAAACTTAAGTTGATAAGAGATAGTGTCCACTAACTTTTATATCTATTTATGTTGTCTTGGGATAGGTGAAATCAAAATGCACACAAATCTCAAAGATGAGCTTTATATCTTTCACGGATCCCAAGACAACATCAATTGTTAGAAAAGTTGGTAGATGACTATTCCCTATCAACTTAAGTTTATAGGAGTTTATATATATATATATATATATATATATATATATATATATATATATATATATATATATAGAGAAGGCTCCTATGAACTTAAGTTCATAATGAATACAGACCAACTTTTTATCCACTCATCTTGTCTTGAGATTTGTGATGCACAAATCTCAAAGTGGACTTTATATCTTTCACTGATCCCAAAGCAAGATGAGTGGTTAGAAAAGTTAGTGCACCACTATTCATTATGAACTTAAGTTCATAGAGCCTTATTTCTCTCTCTCTCTATATATATATATATATATATATATATATATATATATATATATATATATATATATATATATATATATATATATATATATATATAATATGGAGGAACTTCGGTACCAAGCACAAGTTTTGTGCTTGGTAGTGAAGTGGCACATTCTCATCCACTCATTCAAATAGTGACCACATTCACATGGGTTAGAGAGTGGATAAGAATGACCCACCTCACTACCAAGATAAAATTTGTGCTTGTTATCAATTCTATATATATATATATATATATATATATATATATATATATATATATATATATATATATATATATATATATATATATATATATATATATATATATAGAGCAAGGCTCCTATGAACTTAAGTTCATAATTAATAAGGACAAGACCAACTTTTTATCCACTCATCTTGTCTTGAGATTTGTGATGCACAAATCTCAAAGTGGACTTTATATCTTTCACTGATCCCAAAGCAAGATGAGTGGTTAGAAAAGTTAGTGCACCACTATTCATTATTAACTTAAGTTCATAGGAAATTTCCTTCTCTTCTATATATATATATATATATATATATATATATATATATATATATATATATATATATATATATATATATATATATATATATAGAATATGGAGGGACAGACCAAGCATTTAAAAGATAGTTAGAATGGTAACAAGACATTCTCATCCACTCATTCAAATAGTGACCACATTCACATGGGTTAGAGAGTGGATAAGAATGACCCACCTCACTACCAAGATAAAATTTGTGCTTGGTATCAAGTTCCTATATATATATATATATATATATATATATATATATATATATATATATATATATATATATATATATATATATATATATATATATATATATATATATAGATTCTATTAACTTGTTTATTATGAGATACAAGACAACTTTTCTAACCACTCATCTTGCTTTGGGATCCGTGAAAGATATAAAGGCGATTTGAGATTTGTGCATCACAAATCTCAAGCATTGAATGGATAAAAAAGTTACAGACCACTATTCATTATGAACTTAAGTTCATAGGAAATTTCGTTTATATATATATATATATATATATATATATATATATATATATATATAGATTAATGGGTATCATTGATGTGAGGATTCCCCATATACTGACGCACATCTCCACCAAGATGATTTTAATAAAATAAGAGATATTTTCTCCTACTTTATTCTCTCTCCTACACTGGTGGAGATTGTGCCACCTAAGCATATATGAGAAAAATCTTCTCATATGTCAATGATACCCATTAATCTCATATATATATATATATATATATATATATATATATATATATATATATATATATATATATATGGAATATGTACTCTATGAGCCACCTTAGATTGAATCTAGGATGCACCTTCAAAATTATGTTACATGCAATCAATTTACTTGATCCAATTCGCTCATTTTGATCTATATATTTTGATGATGTATAAATAAAAATTAGGCATATTGGATTGTAGTTACTTATGCATCAAGTGATTGTAAAATTAACGGTTTTATGACAATACAACTAAAGTGACAATGAAAATATGTGTTAAAAGTATTGAAACATTATGATTTTTATTTTATAGATGTTTTAAGGTATTTAGATCATGATGAATGGAGCAGATCGTCCATTAGAATAGCCCAATCCACATCGCCGAGAGGCGATCCTTAGATTCAATCTAAGGTGGCTCCTTAGTTACATATTTTCTTATATATATATATATATATATATATATATATAGAGAGAGAGAGAGAGAGAGAACAAGACTCCTATAAACTTAAATTGATAGTGAGGAGTGTTCACCAACTTTTATATCCATTGATCTTGTCTTGGGATCTTTGAAATCAAGATATGCACAAATCTCAAAGGTGGGCTTTATATCTTTCACGGATCCCAAGGCAACATCAATGGATAGAAAAGTTGGTGGATGACTATTCCCTATCAACTTAAGTTTATAGGAGCCTTGGTATATATATATATCCATGGAGAAAAAAGAGAAGAGAATTTCTTTACTACGTTTTGTTTTTGGTCATTATCCTTTGGATGCCCCCACGCACGTGCCTCTTCCCGGTCACGCGGCCACATCTTTGGGTTTTTTTTTTCCCATGATCTTTTATTTTGTAAATGATTTATGACAGAAGAAATTTTTACGAACCACTCTTCCTCTATCCGCATATAAGACAATTAAATTTCATAACAAAGGAATAAATGGACCACCAGATTTTTTTTTGAGATTAACAAGTGTGATTTTATTAACTACAACTGTTATCATGATGGGTCCACCACATGAACATCCGAATTCCTCAATGATAATGATGATTAATCATTGGGCAATACTTATCCTTCCTCATCCAAATCCCTTTTTCTCTCGGCAATTTCCATATTGATTTGGCACTTTACTTTTAGTATTTGGATGCTCTTCATTATCAAAAGGCTGTATACAATTTATTAATTTTAATCACAATTGTCTACTATTTAATACATAATTCATAGTTTTTTTGAGGGGAAAAAGTGGTTCGCAAGAGAATATGATAAGTGTTAAATCGATAATGGAGTTACAACTACCTACTAAATAATGTATTATTATTATTACAAACAAGCATTATGCCCATGCTCACACAAGTGGATGTGGTTTTTTGGTTTGTATATCTGATCTTTATTCTCTATGAGTTTCTTTTTGGTTATGCCCATCATGCCTCTAAAAATTGAATTGTACTAAAACAATTTAGTTTTGTGACTTAAACCCCAATAATTTTTGGCAGAAAACCCCAATAAGGTTGTTTATAATTTTGCTTTTATAGTGAGCTATTTGTAATATTCAAACTTTTGAGGTGGCTTTGTAATTTTGGAAATTTTAGGGTCTTCTTGCAATTTTTATATTTTTCAGAGGGCTTTTATAATTATAGATTCTTGGGGTTGTTTGTAATTTTCAATATTTTAAGGGTATTGTTTGTAATTTTCATAATATTTTTAGGGATTTGTTGTAGTTTTCAAATTTTTTAGGAGTTGTCTACAATTTTTGAATTTAAAGGGTGTTGTTTCTAATTTTTCAGGGGTCATTCATAATATCATATTAATGGGAGTATTTGTAAATTTTAGATTTTTCAAAGGTTGTTTGTAATTTTATGGGTTAATCTGCAAATAGGAATGATTTGAGAAGTACACCTTAATTTTGAGAGATGATGTTCACAATGTATAATTATGGGGTAACACCATTATGTAGGTTAACGCAAAACATCAAAAATATTTGGAGGTTTTCTAAGAGTTCCATACTTAGTGGGGGTTTCAAAAGGTTTTGGGGCTTAGTACAAAGCGACCAAACACATTGGAGGTTTAGTAAAATTTAAGCTTTAAGGTCTTGGTTTGGCAAGGGTTGTTCGCAAGGAAAATTAAAAGTCAGAAACAAATGTTATCCCTTCTAATTGATTTTAAAGAAAGAATAAATACAACTCTCTCAATGCAATCTCTCTCTAACCGACTTAGATAAAAAGAAATTACAAATTCCTCGACGGTTGCTCGATTTACAAAAGAGGGAATGATCAACGAGACCCTTCCCTTTATTTAACTGGGTTCTTCACGGTGCGGTGGGAGCTTGAATCTTGTATCCTTGGCTGATCCGAAGCGGAGTCTTGACTCGTGGGACGAGGTTGAAAAAGAACTCGCAGAGCAAGTCTAAGAACTCATAAAGCAAGTTTATAACTCTAACGAAGTTTGATAACTCAAGATATGAGTTTTGTAACTTCACTGCAGTTTGTATGCCAGTATGGCCGAAGAGAGGCCAATCCAAAGAAGCCTCCTCTAAGCCAACACAACCTCCTCCAAAAGCCGCTACCAATCGAGAGAAAAAGCCCCTTCCACTGCCAGCCTTTGGCTATTTATAGGGTTTTAAGGGTGTAACGATTATAATCGCTCCTAAATGAGGGTTAATGGCCCTCGATCGTGCAAAACAGTTTTGGAGGTTAGATGCGTGTTTGAGCGAGTCAAAAGCGCAGTTCGTTCGGGTGAAGCCTCCAGCGTCTGCGTTTTGAGCCGAGCGGGCCATGTGTCGCGTTTGAGCTTGAGCGCGGTTTGTGTGTCGCGTTTGAGCTTCGACGCTGAACGCAGCCATATGCTCGGCGTTTGGGGAGAACGAGCGGGCCATGTGCTCCGCGTTTTGGATTGAAACGCGCCATGTGCTCCGCGTTTTGGATTGAAACGCGCCATGTGCTCCGCGTTTTGGATTGAAACGCGCCATGTGCTCCGCGTTTTGGATTGAAACGCGCCATGTGCTCCGCATTTTGAATTGAAGAGATCAAAACTTGTGATCTCTTTTCACAAGGATTGTCAACTTGTAATCCTTGTACTCTGGAGACATTAACCGATTCTCCTTTGTCATCGCGGAAAGTCGCCGCCTTGTAACCTTCATCGATAGTGTTTGGCGGATATTGGGCGTCTGATGAATTTTTACGACCTCAGACCCTCCAAAGTTTTCGAAGTTTGCGGTTGGTAGGGACGAGCTTTGAAATACTTTGGATATCTTCTTTGTTTGATCCCGAAGGTATTGCTCCTCATTCGCCTTCAACGGTTGTGTCCGCTTTTGCCCACGCTTAGTCATTCGCCTTGCATGGATGAACTCGCTTTTGCCTTTTGAAATCGGGGTGACCGTAGGCGTCTTGAACTTTGCTACGGAGACTGATCCTCGCGATTTGAGGTTGACACGAGATGGCCATCGCTTCTCTTGTTTAAAACGTAATGAACCGCTGGGTGGTCCTTCATGATAAAACGTGGGGATGAACCCCACGCTTCCAACTAAGTCTTTTAGACTTTTCTTTAAGGTGCCAAAAGTATAGTGTTAACTTGGCATGCCTTTCATACTTGTTGTTTGAACAAGCTTTTGGACCTATCACTCTATTGTAAAGAGTTGATAAATTGGTTTTATCATCGAGGTGAAATTTTTAACTTGATGATGATTTTTGAGGACTTATCGCTTCTATTGATGAGAGTCGATAAGTTGATTTTATCGAGGTGTGGGGTTAACTTGATAAAGTTGGGTATTTGTGATTTGAACAAGATTTTGAGGACCTATCGCCTATTGATGAGAGTCGATAAGTTTAGGTTTTATCGGGGATAAAATATGAAATCAAGGTTTAAGGCCCGTGATGTGAACAAGGCTTTGGGCTTGTGGTTTGAACAAGGCTTTGGGCTTGTGGTTTGAACAAGGCTTTGGGCTTGTGGTTTGAACAAGGATTTGGGCTTGTGGTTTGAACAAGGATTTGGGCTTGTGGTTTGAACAAGGATTTGGGCTTGTGGTTTAAACAAGGCTTTGGGCTTGTGGTTTGAACAAGGCTTTGGCTTGTGGTTTAAACAAGGCTTTGGGCTTGTGGTTTGAACAAGGCTTTGGCTTGTGGTTTAAACAAGGCTTTGGGCTTGTGGTTTAAACAAGGCTTTAGGCTTGTAATGTGAACAATGTTGGGGCTTATCATCCTATTGAGGAGGATTGATAAGTTGATTGTCGAAGGTGTGAGGTTAACATGACAAGGATACGTTGCGATTGGAGCAACTTTGTGGACTTATCATCCTATGGAGAGGATTGATAAGTTGGTTATCAAACTCACGAGGATGTGTACTGATTTTGATAGGATTGTGTTGTAATTTGAACAACTTTGTGGATCTATCATTCTATTGGAAAGAAATGATGAGTTGATTGATCGGGTTTAGTTGTGATTTGAACAATTTTGAGGAACTTATCCGTTGGGAGGATTGATAAGTTGATTATATCATCGAGGTATAGTGTCGACTTGATGAAGATATGTTGCGACGGAGCAACTTTGAGGACCTATCATCCTATTGAGGAGGATTGATAAGTTGATTGCGATTTAAGCAAATTTGAGGAGTTCAGTCGCGACGCGCGGACGTTGTGCTACGATGTTGAATACGAGACTTTGTCGCCTTTATGGGTAAGAGACTAACCGCAACGCTGGCAGCGTTGACTTTTAGTGGTTATCACAACCCCCACCATCAACGGACTTGATGAGCCTTTACCGACACCGCTTGAATCGGGCTAGCATGCGATTATCGAAATTGCTTCAGATGTGACGTTGTGCTAAAAGAATAAAACTCTTTTAGGCTTAATGCTACGATGTTGAATAATGAGATTCGCTCTTTCTCTCTGAATAGACTACCCTACCGCATGTATTAGATGCGTGCTTATCTCTACTTAGATTTCGAGATAAAATTCCCCGAGAACCGTGTCTTTGATCGGTAGAAGACTAAACCTAACGCAGTGTTAGGCGCTGACTTACCCTACTTAGGATTCTCGGATAAAATTCCCACACGCGTGAGTATGCGGATTGTGGTGTTATTAGAACAACCTTGAGGATTTATCGCCTATTGAAAAGAGTCGATAAGTTGATTGTCGAGGTGTTAGGTTAACATGACAAGGATACATTGCATCGAGCAACTTTGAGGACTTATCGCCTATTGAAGAGAGTCGATAAGTTGATTGTCGAGAGGCTTTGCTAATAACTAGACGAGCTAATCTTAACTTTGTGGGGATTGCGCTATGCATGTGAGCAACTTTGTGGGCTTATCATCCTATGGAGAGGATTGATAAGTTGATTGTCGAGGTGTGAGGTTAACATGACAAGGATACGCTATGCATTGGAGCAACTTTGTGGACTTATCATCCTATGGAGAGGATTGATAAGTTGGTTATCAAACTCACGAGGATGTGTACTGATTTTGATAGGATTGTGTTGTAATTTGAACAACTTTGTGGATCTATCATTCTATTGGAAAGAAATGATGAGTTGATTGATCGGGTTTAGTTGTGATTTGAACAAGATTTTGAGGACCTATCATCCTATTGAGGAGGATTGATAAGTTGATTATATCATCGAGGTATAGTGTCGACTTGATGAAGATATGTTGCGACGGAGCAACTTTGAGGACCTATCATCCTATTGAGGAGGATTGATAAGTTGATTGCGATTTAAGCAAATTTGAGGAGTTCGCGTCGCGTGGCGTTGTGCTACGATGTTGAATACGTGACTTTGTCGCCTTTATGGGTAAGAGACTAACCTAAGAACGCTGTTAGGCGCTGACTTTAGGGTTATCGCCAACCCCCACCATCAACGGACTTGATGAGCCTTTACCGACACCGCTTGAATCGGGCTAGCATGCGATTATCGAAATTCGCTCAAGATGTGACGTTGTGCTAAAAGAATAAAACTCTTTTAGGCTTAATGCTACGATGTTGAATACGTGACTATTCTTTCTCACCGAATAGACTACCCTACCGCATGTATTAGATGCGTGCTTATCTCTACTTAGATTTCGAGATAAAATTCCCCGATTTGAATTCGTGTCTTCTTTGATCTAGAGAAGACTAAACCTAACGGCGTTAGGCGCTTGACTTACCCTACTTAGGATTCGGATAAAATTCCCACACGCAGGAGGCGGATTGTGGTGTTATTAGAACAACCTTGAGGATTTATCGCCTATTGAAAAGAGTCGATAAGTTGATTGTCGAGGTGTTAGGTTAACATGACAAGGATACATTGCGACGGAGTAACTTTGAGGACTTATCGCCTATTGATGAGAGTCGATAAGTTGATTGTCGAGAGGTCACTTTAATAACTAGACGAGCTAATCTTAACTTTGTGGGATTGCTATGATGTGAGCAACTTTGTGGGCTTATCATCCTATTGGAGAGGATTGATAAGTTGATTGTCGAGGTGTGAGGTTAACATGACAAGGATAGGTTGCATTGAGCAATTTGTGGACTTATCATCCTATTGGAGAGGATTGATAAGTTGATTGTCGAGGTGCATTGTTAACCCAAGGGATTGTGTTACGATTTGAGCAACTTTGTAGACTTATCATCCTATGGAGAGGATTGATAAATCGATTTTGGTGGTGCCGCTGACGTTGAAGTGCTTACATTGTCAAAAGTGTTTTGTTAACTTGACAATATTTAGAATTTATTATTCTACTCTGAAAATAATAGATAATCAACCCCACCGAATTATTCTAGGTCGATACTAACCGAAGTCTTCGGCCTCGCTTAGAGCCTGTCATCAATAGCCGTGTCTTCGAAGCCTCCTCCTCTTCACTTCAATCCTAGCAATAATTATTTCACTGCTCACTCGGAGACTAGTTGTTTCCAGAACGACATTTGGCAACCCCATTCGAGCTAGGAGATTGGTTTGTAAATTGTGCCGTGTGTCAATCGTAGAAAGGATCGTCGCACTGGCCGAGCAAGAGCCATGCTTCGAACCGCTCGACGAAGACTTTGATAGGCTCTCCTCCTTTGCTTAATGGCAAGAAGAGAAGTGACAAGTGATTTCCGTGTCATCTTCAAAGAATCGTGACAGAAGAGTCTCTAAATCGCCCATTTGGATACATCCTCGCAGCTTCATGAACCATTCAAAGGCAACCCCTTGAGGGTGCCAATGAACAAACGAGATGCTATGACATCGTTTGCCATCACATTTCGATCGTGACCTAAAATGGTAGATGTGTTGGTTCGGTGATCCCGCGTCTTGAAAGCTTGTAGCGTCGGGACTTTGAATTTTGAGGATAAGGAACCGTATCCCGCTCGCAGATACGCCTCGACAACCCCGATCTTGGAGCTCGCACCTATTAGCCATGGCATTGAGGCGGGCTTCCGGCTCGCATTTTTGCCGATTGAGGACTTTGCTCGCTTTCTCCCCTTTCTTCGTGAGGAGGATTCTACGTGATGAGCTTCTTGATCGGGAGCTTCATTCATTTTTCTTCTCGCTTTGAGGATTCACTCCTCCTCCGTGATGATTTTGGTGAAGTGTTGAGCTCGGCTATCCAAGTTGAGCTCTATCCGCAACAAGTTGGTTTATCATATCTCAAGTTGATCGATGGACTCTTGTTGTGATCGCAGGCCTCTTGCATCATAGCCCGATACTCTTCGAGCCTCTTCTTGAAATCTTCAGCGTCTCCTCGCTGTAGACAGCCACATGCTCTATGAAAGAACTAGAGGATTGAGATTCGCGATGGTCAATGCTCATCATCGACTCAATTCCTTTAGCCAACTTGTGATAATTGACGGGTATGACTGCTCGAGTCCAGTATGCTCCAGAACTCCGCTCGAGTCATTCAAAGCCTCTTCCAAGTCGGGGACCGATTGCCTCGCTCATTAGAGCTAGAAATTGACGACCGCCTACTCCGATCATGTTAGAAGTGACTCCAAGGTATTCGACCTCCAAGCCTCCTTCTTCCGGGAGAATGCCGCCGTCACGGACCAAATGATATTTGTCAATTGGTCAAACACCGACGGCCGCCGCATGTGAGCAGCGCCGATATGCCGATGATTTGGCACTTGGAACGCGAAGATCGCGTTTGAGCATTTGAACGCGAGGTTCAGACCCGCGTTTTAGATTGTGAACGCTAGGTCCGCATTTGAATGCTTGACGCCGTTGAGACCCGCGGTTCGTGATAGGCGCCGAGGTTCGCTGCAACCTCTCTCAACGCGAGGTTCGCTTGAAAATTGAACGCGGGTTGTGACCCGCTGCTTATAGGGACGCTGGTGATCTGTAACCTCACCGAACGCCAGGTTCGCTGCTGAGCAATTGAACGCGGGTTGTGACCCGCGCTTTGACCGTGAAACGCGCCATTGAGGGTTGCGTCACCGCTTTTATGCAGGCTCAGACGGCACATAAACGCGAGGCTTGCATTCGTAAAGAAACGCCGGTTCGGGATCGCGCTTTTGGCTCGCAAACGCCGGTTCGCATTGGTTGGTCGATTGGCCATCTCTCGGTTGTGTTCTTTACGGCCCTTTCACCGATTTGAGGCTTTTGCGGCGACATCACCATCTTCACCGATCGTTAGCCACGCCAAACGAATGGGTTTTGGCCTCCTTAGAGGCTTTGTGGATCTTGCGATAGCCTTGGGGCTAAGGGATCCCGAGGAGAGTGCCTCCTCGAACTTGGCTTGATCGAACTCTACTACGAGTTTCAACAGTCGTCCCAATGAGCTTGACGTCGGATTGCGCCACCACTTCTTCATCTCGTGAAGCTAGTCCCCACGGAGTCGCCATCTTTTGTTCATGAGGAAAATTAAAAGTCAGAAACAAATGTTATCCCTTCTAATTGATTTTAAAGAAAGAATAAATACAACTCTCTCAATGCAATCTCTCTAACCGACTTAGATAAAAAGAAATTACAAATTCTCGATCGGTTGCCCGATTTACAAAAGAGGGAATGATCAACGGAGACCCTTCCCTTTATTTAACGGGTTCTTCACGGTAGCGGTGGGAGCTTGAATCTTGTATCCCGTTGACGATCCGACCGCCTTGACTCGTGGGACGAGGTTGAAAAGAACTCGCAGGAGCAAGTCTAAGAACTCACAAAGCAAGTTTATAACTCTAACGAGTTTGATAACTCAAGATATGAGTTTTGTAACTCTGACGAAGTTTGTATGCCCACCGGTCGAAGAGAGGCCAATCCAAAGAAGCCTCCTCTAAGCCAACACAACCTCCCTCCAAAAGCCGCCAATCGAGAGAAAAAGCCCCTTCCACTGCCGAGCCTTTGGCTATTTATAGGGTTTTAAGGGTGTAATCGACCCTATAATCGCTCCTAAATGAGGGTTAATGGCCCTCGATCGCGTAAAACAGCTTTTGGAACTTAAGATCGCGTGTTTGAACGAAGTCAAAACGATAGTTCGCGTTCCGAGCAAGCCTTCACTGCTTTTGAGCTTCAACGCGCTACGCATTTTGGCTTCGAACGCGGCCGTGGTGCCGCTGCTTTTGATTAACGCTGCCGCAGCTGTGCTCCGCTGCGAATAACGCGCCATGTGCTCCGCTGCTTTGGATTGAAACGCGCCATGTGCTCCGTGATTTTGAATTGAAACGGCCCGTGCTTCGTTTTGGGATTTCTTCAACGGGCCATGTGCTCCGTGATTTTGAATTGAAACGCGCCATGTGCTCCGTGATTTTGATTGAACGCGGATGAGCCCCGATTTTGAATTGAAGAGATCAAAACGTCTCTTTTCACAAGGATTGTCAACTTGTAATCCTTGTACCGGAGACATTAGCTTCGATTCTCCTTTGTCATGAAAGTCGTGACTTTGTAACAGCCGATAGTGTTTGGGATATTAGTGATGTTAATTTTTTTTACGACCTCTGAGGGGTTAAGAGAAGAGGGTTAAAGAGAATGGTTAATTTAGTTAGCCCATTATGGGGGGGCTAAAAATAATTAAATTCCGTTTGGATTGGACAATTAAGATGAAGGGTTAACTTTTTAGTGTTTGACAATTAGAGAAGGGTTAAGTAGGTTTATCATGCTAAATTTTTAAATATGTCAACTTTAACCTTATGTTCAAAATTTTGTTCCGACTCCCTCTCCGAAATGCAAGTACACAACAAATTAGAGATTGCACATATTCATAATTTATAAATTATATAAAGTGTCTTCGGAAAACTTTCAATAAATAGATTATAAACTTGCAACGCAAATTGTTCAAAAACAGCTATATTTATCTCCAACTTGAAGAATGAAACCATAGATGAATAAGTTCTAATTGAGCAAAGACAACAGAAAAAATAGCTATTGTGAGTTGAAATATTAAAAAATTAGTATCCACAACTAAGTAAGAATTGAAATATCAACATATAAGTAGCATCTCAAAGATTATTCTCACCGACTCCTAAGTCTTTTAAATTATAACTAAAATATTAAAATGTCAAGATAACCATAGCTCTCTCCATCTTTTATGGACTACACAATCTAAAGTTTAAAATTTAAAAGCACCCACACTCTCCCTTCTTCGGTTGTCCCACATTCTTTTTTTCATAAAAATGCAGTTTACCATCACAATTAGATCTGGGTTCTTCACCAGAGCTGGGAGCTTGAATCTTGTATCCCTTGACGATCCGACCGCCTTGACTCGGACGAGGTTGAAAAAGAACTCGCAGGAGCAAGTCTAAGAACTCACAAAGCAAGTTTATAACTCTAACGAGTTTGATAACTCAAGATATGAGTTTTGTAACTCTGACGAAGTTTGTATGCCCACCGGTGAAGAGAGGCCAATCCAAAGAAGCCTCCTCTAAGCCAACACAACCTCCTCCAAAAGCCGCCAATCGAGAGAAAAAGCCCCTTCCACTGCCGAGCCTTTGGCTATTTATAGGGTTTTAAGGTGTAACTCCACCCCTATAATCGCTCCTAAATGAGGGTTAATGGCCCTCGATCGCGCAAAACAGCTTTGAACTGTTAAGATCGTGTTTGAACGAGTCAAAACGCATAGTTCGCGTTCGGAGCAAGCCTCGCCTCGCTGCTTTGAGCTTCAACGCGGGCCATGTGTGCCGCTTTGAGCTTCAACGCGGGCCATGTGTGCCGCTTTGAGCTTCAACGCGGGCCATGTGCTCCGCTTTGGATTGAAACGCGCCATGTGCTCCGCTTTGGATTGAAACGCGCCATGTGCTCCGCATTTTGAATTGAACGCGCCCCGGTTCGCTTTAGCTTCGAACGCGGCCATGTGCTCCGCTTTGGATTGAAACGCGCCATGTGCTCCGCATTTTGAATTGAAACGCGGATGAGCCCCGATTTTGAATTGAAGAGATCAAAACTTGTGATCTCTTTCACAAGGATTGTCAACTTGTAATCCTTGTACTGAGACATTAGCTTCGATTCTCCTTTGTCATCGTGAAAGTCGCCGGCTTGTAACCTTCATCGATAGCCATGATATCACCGCCTTCTAATTTTTACGTTCTCACTGTGGGTTAAGAGAAGAGGGTTAAAGAGAATGGTTAATTTAGTTAGCCCATTATGGGGGCTAAAAATAATTAAATTCGTTTGGATTGGACAATTAAGATGGAAGGGTTAACTTTTAGTGTTTGACAATTAGAGAAGGGTTAAGTAGGTTTATCATGCTAAATTTTTAAATATGTCAACTTTAACCTTATGTTCAAAATTTTGTTCACTCTCTCCTAAATGCAAGTACACAACAAATTAGAGATTGCACATATTCATAATTTATAAATTATATAAAGTGTCTTCGAAAACTTTCAATAAATAGATTATAAACTTGCAACTAAATTGTTCAAAAACAAACTATATTTATCTCCAACTTGAAGAATGAAACCATAGATGAATAAGTTCTAATTGAGCAAAGACAACAAATGTAAAAATAGCTATTGTGAGTTGAAATATTAAAAAATTAGTATCCACAACTAAGTAAGAATTGAAATATCAACATATAAGTAGCATCTCAAAGATTATTCTCATCGACTCCTAAAGTCTTTTAAATTATAACTAAAATATTAAAATGTCAAGATAACCATAGCTCTCTCCATCTTTTATGGACTACACAATCTAAAGTTTAAAATTTAAAAGCACCCACACTCTCCCTTCTTCGATTGTCCCACATTCTTTTTTTTCATAAAAAATGCAGTTTACCATCACAATTAGATGTGGCTTTCTCATGGCCCCACCTAATTTTTTTTGAAAATGTCATAGCCTACCCTCATGATGAGAGACAGGTTAAAGGTTACACCCCCTCAACATGAGGATTTGTAAACCCCTCAAAATGATGGGTTTTGAAGGGCTAAGAGGTCTCAACCGCCTATCAAGGATTAATAAACCTCTTATCAATAAATTAGTGTTTGACGGGTTAATGAAGGGTTAAACCCCTTTAACCCCTCCGTTAACCCTTTGCCAAACACAGCCTAAAAAATTAAGAATGACCACATGACAATGTTTTGATATGTAAGGCTAATGATAAACCACCAATCTCTCTTTATATATAATTTAGTGAATTTTAATAAAATTTGGGGTATTAGTACGTAATAAAACATCCAAACTTGTTAGAGGTTTAGTAAAATTTACTCTTAAAATATTTGATTATAA
Source organism: Asparagus setaceus (assembly GCA_012295165.1). Lineage (NCBI taxonomy): Eukaryota > Viridiplantae > Streptophyta > Magnoliopsida > Asparagales > Asparagaceae > Asparagus > Asparagus setaceus. Next base: position 15,529,507 of record CM022707.1, read on the forward strand.
TTAGATTTTTCTAATTATGGATAGATCTAATTTGATGAAGATTCTTAAGTGAATATAAGATTATGTGTACATGTTCATTGATTTTGAGAAGTAAACGTTAATTTTGAGAGATGATATTCACAATGTACAATTATGGGGTAACACCATTATGTAGGTTAACTGCAAAATATCAAAAAATTTGGAGATTTTTGAGAGTTCCAAACTTATTGGGGTTTCAAAAGTTTTAGGCTTAGTTCAAAGCTAACAAACATATTGGAGGTTTAGTGAAATTTAAGTTGAAAAAATGGCCACATGACCTTGTTTTGATATCTCTTTATATATAATGAGAAATTGGTGGTACTCTTAAAGGCACCAAACAACTCACTTAAGCTGCCAGAAACAATGACACATGTCATATATTATTTTAATATTTAATTAGAAGTCTTACAGATTGATATTTTCTATCCATAATCGAATCCTTATCAAATTACATCTATCTAAAATTAGAAAATTTGAATTATAATTAAATATCGGTAATCTTAATCAAATCATAATTATTCATAATTAAAAAATAAAATAATGATATTTTTAATTCTTTTAATTATTCATAATAAAAATATGATAATCACATTTTAATTTTCTTTTATATATAAAGGAGGGATTAATGGTTTTACTATTAGCCTTGCATTTTAAAAAATTTCACACGGATCTCCTTAATTTTAAAAAATAAATTTCACTAAACCTTCAATAAGCGTGTAAATTTTTGAAACCCCAGATAAGTTTTAAAATTTTAGAAAATCAATAAAACATTTTGATTTTTGCACTTAACCCCATAAGGGCATTACCCTAGAATATTACATCAAGAACATTATCCCTCCATGTCGATATATACCTCTTTAATCATTCATGTTTGAAGATTAACCTATAAAATTATAAATAACTATTAAAAATACAAATAGCCCTTTGATAAATATGAAACTACAAATAACCCCTTAAAATCTGAAAATAAAAACCACCTTTAAATTCTAAAATTACAAAGAACACTGTGAAAAATCTAAAATTTTCAAACCATCCCCTTAAAATTCTAAAATTACAGATAACCCCCTTAAAACTCCAAAAACTAAAAACAGATCTCTTAAAAAAATATAAATTACAAACCGCCTCTAAAATCTAAAACTGGAAAAAGGCCTTTGAAAATCTGAAAATTACAAGAAGCCTAAAAAGTTAAAAAATACAAAGAACTACCAAAAATATTCCAATATACAAATTGTTCCTCCCAAAATTAAAAAATTACAAACAACCTCTTTTAAAATAAGAAAATTAGAAAAGACCTCTTGAAAAATCTAAAAATTACATAGAACTCAAATCAATAAGCAATCATTATTAGTCGTTTCTACTAAAATTATAGGGATTAAGTGAGAAAATAAAACAAATTCCATATCTTTATTTTGTGTTTCCATTATATAAATAAAAGCTCCGACTCAAGTTATTTACTTTTGAAGAAGGAGCAACAATTCAAAGAAAAAAATTCATTACAATTTAAATTTTTTAATGAAAGTAATTTCAATTTTTAGAAGCAAAACCGTAATCAAAAAAGAAATTCATAGAGAACAAACAAATTAGATATACAAATAAAAAACCAAATCAACCGCGAGAATGCGACATAGTGCTTGTGTAAGGCTAATGATAAACCACCAATCTCTCTTCGTATATAAAGAAATGATTGTTATTTTGTGAATTTCAAAAATTTTGGGGGTTTAGTACTAAAACACTCAAACTTGTTGGAGGTTTAGTAAAAATTTAGTCTTGTAAAACATTAGGGATGGAGATTTGGCAATTTTTAGATGTATGGTTAATATTAAACAACTAATATCTATTTACATATGTAAGGAAAAGAGAATTGAAAATATGATTATTAGAAATTTTTCCCTCCCATTATAGATAGTTATGGTTTGATTAGGATTGCTAAATATTTAATGAAGATTCTTAAGCGAATATAAGATTAGGTGTTCATATGTCACCTCTAATAGGAAAATGTGTATTCACTTGTCAATTTTTCGATATGACCCATGTAAGCTTTCTGTGTGTTTAAAAGTACCACCAATTTCTTTTTATATATAAAGGAAGGATAGTGAAATTAGATGCCATTGAAATACAAATCCAGTCAGAATAGTTTCGAGCACTCCATTGATATGTGTCAGTATCGATAATATTAAAAAGGGAAACAAATCTTGCATGACATTAACCCGGCCAACTGAAACTGGTTTTCGATTTGCTAACCATTACCGTGAGAATAAAACTAGCATATCTTTCGGATTACAAAATCCTTCTGACTTTGAGTTTGAGCTTTTCCTAACCTCAACTAAAGCTTCGGTCAAAATTTTCCATATCATATGCACTCTGAAACTTGCTGCCGACAAGCCCCCCGCCCGCTTCCGTTGGATCCTCGCAACACATCACTCGGGATCCAAGACGGAAAAGAAAAGCGTTTGACCCTCATATTAATCAATGTGGGAGTTGGATTAATCTATATTTTGACCCGTAGTAAGCGCATCACTAGTTATCTTAATCTATTTTACTCAAAGCTGATTTTTACCATTAAGTTAGAGATTCTAAATGATTGTTTCTCCTCGTCTCCTGTGCCCTTGATTTTGCTGGGTAACAAGTTGATTCTTCAAGGTACAACGGGTACACAGCATGGAGGTTTTACCCTTTCTCATCAACTTGCAAGTTGTAAAAGAATTGCCAAAAGTACACTTTTCGTGCTTCCGTATCACATGGGTATTATCTTGCCAATAAAAAAACAACAACAGGGATATATATTTCTATGGTCCTCTAGCTTGATAGGTGGAGCTATAATATCGCAGGAGCAGGGGAAAAAAAAGAAGATAATTACAGCTGCTTGGTTCTTTACCTTTTGTCTTACATCTTCATAAGCGCATGCCTGAAGATGAAGCTCATTTTAGAAGAAATTCGTCTTCAATTAAAGAGGAGTTTTAAAGTCACGTACCAAATCAGAACCTCACTTGTAATGGATGACCTTTAGTAAGAGTATATAGATTTTTCTACTGCCTATTTACTGTACATTTTTTTGCCCTTTTCATAAAGTCCATTTTAACCGTTATTTGGCATTAGAAAATATGACAGCATTAATTTCACACCGCCATAACATTTATCTTTTTGGGAGATGGTGGACCAAATCAGACAGAATCTTAAGTACCGGTGTGGGAAAACAAGACCGGAGATCTACCCCGCTGCTCTTTGCTTTATTTCTAAGTTATCCCTCTCAAGTAAATGGATTAATTAATTGCATAGCGAATTGCATTCCTTCTGCAAGGCGATTCCTGCATATGATTACAGAATCTTGACGTTTCTCTAAATACAATGAAATATATATATATATATAAAACCAAACCCTCTAAGTTTTAACATCAGTAACGTGGTATTGTACTTGACTAAAACCGAATTAAGTTGAAGCTTAGAAATTTGCATTTAGTATATTACCGTTCAATATATATTTGTTGTGACCTGAGAGAATCAACATAAAGAAGACATCCTTTATTTGGGGAAACTAATTGGAGGCTAAGTTACTGAGCAGGAGGAGCATCATACTGAACCAAACCTATGGGACTCTCTATTAGTCAGTTTGCCTAAACAAACTTTGGCAAAATAGAAAGTATTCAATGATCCTGATCCTGTTCATAGTTGGTATTGCAAGAGCACAACTGTAACCTTGGAATAACGAAAGGCCACAAATTTCTCAGCAACCCTACAGCTGAAAATAGATTTTTCTTCAGGAATCTTATATATAATATTGTAAAGGCAATTATCTAAGACTGGAAACAGTACTCCCGGCATCATCATAATATTCTTGCAAGATCCCTATCTTAGTACATACGAAAACAAAATCTATGCGATTGGTATTTTGAAAAGGGCAAAAAAAAAAAAAGAAGATAATTACAGCTGCTTGGTTCTTTACCTTTTGTCTTACATCTTCATAAGCGCATGCCTGAAGATGAAGCTCATTTTAGAAGAAATTCGTCTTCAATTAAAGAGGAGTTTTAAAGTCACGTACCAAATCAGAACCTCACTTGTAATGGATGACCTTTAGTAAGAGTATATAGATTTTTCTACTGCCTATTTACTGTACATTTTTTTGCCCTTTTCATAAAGTCCATTTTAACCGTTATTTGGCATTAGAAAATATGACAGCATTAATTTCACACCGCCATAACATTTATCTTTTTGGGAGATGGTGGACCAAATCAGACAGAATCTTAAGTACCGGTGTGGGAAAACAAGACCGGAGATCTACCCCGCTGCTCTTTGCTTTATTTCTAAGTTATCCCCTTCTTTACCCCTTCTTTACCCTTCTCAAGTAAATGGATTAATTAATTGCATAGCGAATTGCATTCCTTCTGCAAGGCGATTCCTGCATATGATTACAGAATCTTGACGTTTCTCTAAATACAATGAAATATATATATATATATATATATATATATATATATATATATATATATATATATATATATATATATATATATATATATATATATATATATATATATATATATATATATATATATATATATATATATATATATATATAGAAGCTCTATAAACTTGAGTTGATAGGAAATAGTCATCCACCAACTTTTCTATCCATTGACGCTACTTGGGATCCGTGAAAGATATAAATCCCACTTTGAGATTTGTGTGCATCTTGATTTCACCTGATCTCAACGCAAGATCAATGGATATGTTCTATGGACACTTCTCCCTATCAACTTAAGTTTATAGCAGCTCTCTCTCTCTCTCTATATATATATATATATATATATATATATATATATATATATATATATATATATATATATATATATATATATAAAACCAAACCCTCTAAGTTTTAACATCAGTAACGTGGTATTGTACTTGACTAAAACCGAATTAAGTTGAAGCTTAGAAATTTGCATTTAGTATATTACCGTTCAATATATATTTGTTGTGACCTGAGAGAATCAACATAAAGAAGACATCCTTTATTTGGGGAAACTAATTGGAGGCTAAGTTACTGAGCAGGAGGAGCATCATACTGAACCAAACCTATGGGACTCTCTATTAGTCAGTTTGCCTAAACAAACTTTGGCAAAATAGAAAGTATTCAATGATCCTGATCCTGTTCATAGTTGGTATTGCAAGAGCACAACTGTAACCTTGGAATAACGAAAGGCCACAAATTTCTCAGCAACCCTACAGCTGAAAATAGATTTTTCTTCAGGAATCTTATATATAATATTGTAAAGGCAATTATCTAAGACTGGAAACAGTACTCCCGGCATCATCATAATATTCTTGCAAGATCCCTATCTTAGTACATACGAAAACAAAATCTATGCGATTGGTATTTTGAAAAGGGCAAAAAAAAAAAAAAAACTGAGTGCCGAGAGAATCTGGAGACTGGATTTGACGAAATACAGGAAAAAGTGACGTGAGTAATTGAGAACAACTTCCACAATCGCCAGGATAACAACTTCCTAGATGCTCAAGATTACAGTGGAACAACGATGGGTAATAGTATATAGTATTATTATATATTATTTGTTCTCATGGTAGGAACAAAAGAATATCTCATCCACTCATTTTGTCAATATCTCACTGGGTCAATCAATGTGATTGAGATGTTTAGTTAGTGGAGAGCTATCAACAACAGGCAAAAGGAACTTGAGTATAGAAAAGGATTAACTCGACCCAATAGTACACTCTAATCTAATTACACAGCAAGCTTCATTATTGTAGATTAATTGTCCATACTGTTACTTTGAGCTACTTTACTACCATAATAACTTAGAATCATGGTTTCGCATGAATAAGTGAAGGAAGAAACTTACAACCTAAGATTCAACTTCAGCCAACGTAACGATTCTACTGAGACTAATGTAATCTAATTTTGGTGTTTGCTCTTGAGCTACTTAGGGACTTGGGAGCATAAAAGACTAGAGTCATGTGAATCAGAACAAATACACATGATTATAGGGTCACTTTTTACCGCTTTGGGACCCTGGCTAGATTCCTGGCCACTTTATGAATCTCATGTGTTAACAATAATTGACCCTTCACAAAAATAAATAAATAAAGCCAAGGATCTATTTAGGTCATGGATTGTAAATTACACAGACTTATCTACCAAACTAAAAAATGTCCAATGCTTTAGAACTGTAAAATCGAGATTACAATGAAGCAGTCAACTGGAATCAAACCAGCTATTGTCAAGTTAACATACACAGAAAAGAAGAAAGAAATGCAATCTATTTCAGGTCCAACACGAACAACTCCAACTTAAAGGATATAAGTGGACCCTGACCAGGGACCATATTAACTTCGTAGTACTGTAGCGATTTTAGTCCCAAAGCAAGACAAATGGGCATTAATAGAGGCATGGCGCTCCCCATACTCGCCCATCCCTCGTCCTACTTTTTCTCTCACTGCAAATTTGGTGTAGACCTAGCTCTTTTTGGTCTGCCAGCCAACATGAAGGAAACTCAAGAGGGTGACTCAATCTCAATCGGTGCCCATATTCTAGGGGGGAGAGAGAGAGAGAAAGATGTTCACAGACATAGAGATGATCATTCATTCATGATTCATCCATCCCTTTTCTTCTCTTGCCTCTCACTATATCCATCCATCCTATTCCTTCATGTGGTCTCTTCAACATGCATCCTGTGTTCGGACTCTAACTCATGTCATGTGGCCCCAAAAGTAGACACTTACGCTGTTTCTAGGGGAAATGAATCTTTAATTATTCATTCATTTGATCTCAAATTTTAAGACTCAGTCAAAGAGGAAAAAAGAAAACGAAAAAGAAAAATATAACAATAAAAAAGGATTGCTACACGGGCATGTGTTTTTGCGTGTGCGTGACCCCACTAGAATACAAGTTTTGAGAGTTGAAATGAAGGAAAAAAGAGCCCACAGTCCACACCTATTCAAACCCACAAGGGATCCGATCACTGAAACACACACACCAAGTGGGGGCCAATTAGATATGGGATATTGATTGATTTGATACCAAATAAGAGTGATTTATTTACCTAAATAATGCTCATCACTCTCCACCTGACTCACCCTCTCTCCATCTTCTGTCTTCATCCTCATCTCCATTTTTGTTACGCTGCTTTTCCTTAACACACAGCAATTTTGTTTCTAATGTATAACGAGTGCACAAAATTGCCTTTTAAGTGGGTGTCCGAACAAACTCACAATATCATTCTTTAAATTAAAAAAGAAAAAAAAAACAGTATATTTGTCTTATGCCATGTATTTTATGAGCCTATTTCATATTGCTTTAGGATGATTAGCTAGAAAGTAGCATCATCTGAAGGCTGCTTTTAGCCTATTACCAAAAAAATTCTCCGCAAAGTATGTAAAAGTCATCATGACTCACCTCACACATGTACCATATGTTAAATTCAATAAGGTAATCAGGATACTGTTTGACCATTTATTTAGCATAATAAGAGAGGAGTATCAGCTTTAATTTGACTGATTTAGCTTAATAAGCACATTATGACTCTTTTGACCGGAGGAGTTGTCACCCACTATGGTAATGGTTAGTCTCCACGAAATCTCAACAACTACTCAATTGATTATTTTCTTATTAATGCTGGAATATATAGATAGAATCTAACATGCCTAGGTATACGGCTACGACAAGGATCAATCCAACGATCACTAGTTCAATGTAGATTTAATGTGATCTGATTAGTTGATTACATCAATTACTTGTGATTTAAGAGATTTATAAGGTTCAACATATATATATATATATATATATATATATATATATATATATATATATATATATATATATATATATATATATATAGCAAATAATTACTGCTCTATGTATAGGCAAAAAAAATGGGCAGTTATCCGTGCCCTTCAATAATTCAATTCATTAAGAAATAGAATAGCAGGAAAAGGAAAAGAAACCAAAAAGATTTGGATCTCTACCACACCTACACCATTGGGATTCATAGGAGGAGAAAACCTGGGCATTGAGTGAAGAGAATTCAAAGCACCGATCGAGGATCCAATAATTGGCATCTACGCTTAGATTTTTGTGCACCGTGGTTTAGCTAACGGGTAAGCGTGTGGGGTTTGGGCAGGGGAAAGGGACTTTAGAAGAGAACAGACATTCTAAAGAGCCCTTGTGCTTCTCATGTGCACATACCTTGCCAACTCACACAGCCAGGTCCGCAAGATGTGCTGTGAATGTGTACAGGCAACAGCCTCGCTTCGAGAATATGGAAGTAAAACAACGGTAGTTCGCCATGTGATACACCAGCTGCCCATGAGTTGTGCGGGTTCGATTCCTGCCTGCCATTTTAGGTCAATCTACAACTGAAATTGCGTAGTTGATCAACCTGTTCATTCGATTGGATATTCAACTGCCAAGAGAAAAAGAGAAAGAAAGCTTGAAGGTAGCGAGCAACATTGTCATGCATTATGGGCGCAGGTTAATTTTACAAAGTGGAAATTCTTTGGCATGTTAAGATCTTTCAGGTGTCAGGTTTCAGTTGAAATTATGTATTTCTCTTTGAAGGGCTTTGATGAGCACATATTTGTCCATCTATCTCAATCTAGGTTTGCATAACCCAAGAGGATCCTCTCATACTTTCATTCAAATCATATAATGTTGCCTTACCCTTAGAATCTTAATACCTACGAAACTAAAAGATAAAAGATACAACAACCTTGAGTGTGTAGTAAAACACATTCAAGATAGGTTGTAGTATATGTGTTTTTCTGTGGGCAGATACTGTTGTTGAACCTTTGGGTCATCTTATGGTTGGGGATGATGGGTCTTGTTCTGTAACCAATCAGCTTGAGTAGTAATAGCAGCTGGGATCTTTTGATCCCCATATTTTTTCCCTTTAAAAAAAATACAGAGAAGAGGGGGGGGGGAGAGAGAGAGAGAGAGAGATTAAGTTGTAGTAGTTCTATAATACTTAAACTAGGGGATTACTTTACTGTATTTATGTGCGTTTCTGGGGTGGCTGTCATCGTACATCTGTTTTCTAATGGCTTTGTTTAAAGCCTTGTTTAGTGCTAAAGTTGGATGGAAAAAAAAAAAATTGCAGCATGTTTTTTCCCTGCTAAATACATTTGGACTAGTTTCTTTTGTCCAGTGTTGGTCGGAAGAAAAGGCTGGTAAAGAAAAAGGAAAGATAAACTATGGAATAGTACAGTAACAGATAAGAAAACTGAAGTTCTTTGAGCATAAGGTTTCGACAAATAACATTTAGTAACAGATATTTCCCCTTTTTCACACTGAATTATGATCATTGCTTCTTGAAATGTAGAAATTTCACAAGTCCAACTTCTCATTCATGTTTCAGCAGATATTTACTAGTGATATCAAAAGTCTGCTCTTTATATATGAGCCTCAGTCGTGGCAAAAATCACCAGCATATATCCTGACTGCAAAGACCTGTAACCTCATTGGGGTCCATGAAAAGTAGCAGATAATAACCCACCTAGCCCTGACCCAAACCCATGTCAGCTGTGTTTGGCAATTCCAATATAGCATTGGGTTTGAACTAGTTTTTGTTTAGCTATGTTAGAGTTGGTCCAGGTAGGAGTTGGTCCAAAACAAAACTAGTTTACGGGCTAAAATTTGAACTGAAAAAAAGTAGTTCAAATTTGAACCAAGTTATGCCAAACCAGAAACTAGTTTTGGGACCATAATTGTATCCACTGAAACTAGTTCTTTGCAGTTGCCAAACACAGGTTCAAAGAGGAAAACCTAGACTAAACTAGAAGCAAGATATCCAATTTAGCAATTAAAGTCTAAATCCCACTTGAGAACATATCTTTCTGTGAGAGAGAGAGAGAGAGAGAGAGAGAGCCCGGGGTGGGGTGGGGCGGACGGGGGCTATCACATAATTTTGAAAGCTCATTGGCCCCTACTACCCATTAAAAGCCTAATCTGTACTCCGAGACGAGACCCGAGTATCTAGGCTCAAGATCCTGAAGAGGCAATGTAATGTGGCTAAAAGAGACCAGCGACTGCTAGCTGATTGGCCCTTTCAAAACCTTGGTGTATACAAAAATTATGCGCTGCTAGTCCACCACTTTCCGCTTGCATACTCTGCTTCCTACTGGTGCCACACGTGCAATGTTTTTTTGTTTCATTTACCTCTCAACACCCTCGGACCATGGCCGGCTTAGAATCAGACTAAGCAAGTAGGAGATATGATGATGGCAGACAATTAGAAAGGGTTTGTTCAAACTATCAAAGATTAGAGGAAGAAAGTTAGGAAAAAGCAATTTCTTTCACTCCCTTAAGTGGTTAGTTACATTAATGGGGAACACCACCAAAGAGTACATACACTACGCACAAAACCATAGTCAAAGCACTACTATATATGCTGATCGTCGAGAAGGAGATCCAACCAACTAAGATGATACTCCTCATCAAAGATTCTCTCCTAATTATGACAGGCACACTGTAATCATTTGTTTTTTATTCCCCCTGACCATGTTAAGATATTCATTACGAAGACCAACTTGTCATAGGAAAATTCAACTGTAGCTGCAATTTGATGTCAGTGATAACTTTATCACAAAAGGGTTTGCTCATAATCATTATAATCGCTACTGCGAACCACATAATGCATAGTGCATGCTCTTATATGGACCCTGGCCACATAAAAATGGTCATATTTGGCCCATTGTGCAGCCTACGAAATACTTGACTGCATATGATATGGCATTATGCAGCTCTAATGCAGTGATTATTTTAACAGGGAGCTATATCCTACATCTGTATCTAACCCTGATTCGTGGAGATAGTTGCAGAATTCTAATCGGGTAACTCAGCATGAATCAAACATGTATCCGATTTCAAAACAGGATAGTCATTGTGATCTGGATTTATTTTTAGTGTGTTTTGACCACAACTTGGTCACAACGTCGAGTTTACAGCTTTGTATTATATTATGAATGTACAAGTAATAGTTGGTCTTGGTCCATTGTTGAATTATTTCACAATAGCTATAATGATATATTGGTTAATTTGTATCCATAGAAAATCCATATCCATGACTTTTGAGATTTTGTTTATCCATGTATACATATCTATATCACGCCTAATACTTGTGCATGTATCCATGCAATCTTGTGGAGGAACAATGGGCCTTTTCGTATTGCACATTCTATTTACTTGTCATATTGAGAGAAAAGGATAAGTCACTTGTCCCTAGCCAAAGTTGTATTTATTTATCATTGTCTTCTTGCTTGCCACTTGTTTGTTTGCTATGAACTTTGAAATATAATAGCTCATCAATTCGTTAATGTAGTCTTTCATCAATCATTAGTCACAAATCATATATTGATTGTTACAAATTGTAGCTATTCTACAATGCCCCTTCAAGTTTTTTTTTCCTCCTCATTTTTCATAACCTTTATGAAATTAAGTTTCTATATTTTTCTGAATTATTTTTCCTTGTAAGTTTTGCATGCTGCATATCACGCCTTATATACGGTGATATACAGTTCATGCAAGTAAACTGTACATTGATGTTTACCGCTTTTTACAACACTGATTAGTAGGGGTGCAAAGCGGTCCGGATATATCTGATTCGATCCACAACCTTACCTGATACGGATGCAGATATGGTAGTCAAAATTTGAAACCTGTCGGGAATGGATATGGTTTTGGATACAGATATCGGTTCAAACTTCGGATACAGTCCGGATATCCGAAGTCAGATATGGATTCGGATATAGACTCAAAAATAGATTCGGATATGAATTCGAATATGAATATGAATATGGATTCGGATACGAATACGTATATGAATATTACTAAATTTGTGGTTTTGTTGATAACAATTGCATGTGCTTTGGGATGTGGTCATCGATCGTGCTTCTATTGAGGTAATCAATTGTGCATTTTGAACTTATTTATGGTCAAATTTATGTTATAATATTATTTGATTTATTTTATTACAGATGATTAAGAAAAATTAGCGTTTGAGGAATGCACTTAATTTATGACCATTTGAGAATTGAATTGTGTTGGTTGTCTTAGATATTATACATTATTTTTAGAATTGATAGTAGGTAATATATTGCAATTTTTAAGTCGTGTTTTATCTCTTTGGTGCAAATTAGAGCAACTAATATATGGATCTTCTCTTATATCCGATGCATATTTGTTAGTACGTACCCAATTCATATCCGCAACTACACCATATCTGTCTCTCAATTATCCAAACGATATCCGTTGTTTGTGGATATGGTTATGATTTTTACGTACCGAAGGAAAATTGTATTCGTACCCGTATCCATTTTTAGAAAGCGGATACGAATATGATAAGTGTCATATCCGAACCGCATTCTATCCGTTTGCACCCCTACTGATTAGCCAGACATAACAATGGTCCAAGCCACAGTCTTCATTCTAGTCATGCAATTTAGTTGTTCGCCTTTTAATTCCAATAACTAACATGGTGTTAGTTTTGATGTAAATTTCAATTACAGCCTCGCACTTACATCTCAATTTTTACGTTCTCAAGGCTGCCAAACGCCAAACGGTAACCCAATAGGCGTCAAACCTCTCACCTGAGCCACTTTCTCCTAGAAACATAATTTCCAAACTTTCATTTATAATTCATCTCAAGATAGTTAACAAAGTTATTTTAATCAAAGTCCTTCCACTTCAACTTCCTACAAAAGGATAATATCACAACAGATAAAATGAAGATATATGTCACCAAAGAAGGAGATGGAAATCAGGTACGAAACAGGAAAGTTTTGGAAGAGTGTTGTCATATATCAATATCCCATTTTTAAGAATATGTTATGGGTGATTCAAATACTAATCCTTGAATAGGATATGCAATCTAATTAGAGTTTCTATTAGCTACGTCTAGTATTAAGATAAGGAGAAAAGAGTTTGTTTATTCTATTGAGATTAAAATTCTTATCTTGTAGAATTTTTGGATAGCAACAAACTCTTATCATTAGTCTCTATAAATATGACAGAAGATCTTTGATGAGAATTTACCCAACCTAGGATCGCAAAGATCGCTTAAAGAACGGATGGTTTTTATTAAGGCTGCAGATAGTTGATCCACCCGACGGCAGCAGTAAGCATTGAGACGGGCTCTGCAGGCTGAAGCAATAGATTCAAGAGGTTCTTGATTTGGCTCTCTATTTGGTTAGCTCTCTAGGTGTTAGAGATTGTTAAAGAGATTAAGTGCTTTCAGGGGTGTGATTTGAGATTGAGTGATTGAGAGACTTCACTTTGTATTCCTCACAATTTAGTAAAGTTATTCTCCTCATTCGCCCTTGGACGTAGGTCATAAGCCGAACCACGTATATCTTTGTGTTCGTGTGTTCTCGATATTTTTCGTGCTTTCGTGTGATTGATATTAGTCTATTCCTGGGGTTTATCATAACAGAATACATAAGTTTACCTACAAATTGATACTAATCAAAGTGTAGAGATACCCATATACTGTTTTTCTATTCGAAGGGGAAAAAAGTGAGAGACACCCCCTACGCATCTAAATTTGTAGATTCACAAACGGACGACATAACAACGCTGCAAGGCTATGCCCATTTCTTCACCAGATGAGACAATAACAATTATTGATTGGTATATTACCACACCACAGCCAGTTGAATTTACAAAATTTGATCAAATAAGAAGAGAAACAAGTGAATGGGCACGTGAAATTGTGGAACACAATTTAAAGGGTAGAGAAAGCAGAATGGAAAAAGGAATAAATATAAATACAATAATTAAAAATACTGGTGCTAGAATTAGAAGCAGAAACTTTCTCAAGCAACAAATAAGAGCACAAAGTAAAAGAACGCAGCAAGTATAGCATATAAGAATACCAAACACAATAAGCAGGCGCCACCTGTTTGACAATCTCAAGTCAAATACTTCAAACAGAACTACAGGTACCTTCTGCAATTTCATCCAGTCTTCCCATCGATCCTGCAAAAGAAGATTATTAAGTTGATCTCCAAGGTTCAGTTTGCATATTAGTCTAAAAGAAAATGAAAAACGAATTTGAAACTTAGGTCCACAAACTTGATTATTCCATTACTATTTGGGCAGAATTTTGATAGCTGGATAATTGTAAAGTCATAAGTGAATGGCCAAGAATCTAGAGAATTTGAACAGTGCAATATCACCTACTTAACATAGAACTAGAGCACTCTTATTTCTTGAAGGTATTGATAAACATGTCAGAAGGAAAAAACTAATCACAAATATTCATTTATTAATTGGACAGGTCCAGATCACTGACGCCTTGGTAGAAAAGTAGAGCAAATTTTGCACCCTTTTGAGTGCGCAGAGAAGACCATAGAATTGGGGAACGCAAGACAAAATGTTACATATTGATATAGGAAGATTTTAATTTTAATATTAAAAAAAGAACCTTTCTTTAAAAAAATTAAAAGAAAAGATAGAAAGAAAGAACCTGATAGCATTTGCTTAGTAAATTTAAAAGGTTTTATGTCGCTTCCAAAACATTATCAAAGCATATCTTTTTAAGAGAGAAACAATATCAAAATAACAGAAGGAATATATAAGATCGATAAAAAAGATCAATCTGCAGTACTGTTATGATATGACATTAAGTAATTGAACTCGTAGAATATTTGCACCAGTGGCGGGAAAGTCATCATGCAAAGATTTTGTTAACAAAAATATTATGAAGGTCATAATTTCCACCTGTTTACTTCATTTTATAGAAGAATATTCACATAGAAACGAATGGCAAATCAAACAAAGATTTTTAAGAAGATACTATAAAGATAAATCTTGTGATAGTTTACGACTGTTTGCACCTTAATGTCCTTGGAACCGAAGCCAACTGTTCTTGCTGACATCTAATATTCCATAAGTAATCTCCGATGTTCATTTTGCATCCTTAAAACTTTAATTTCTTCTTCTTTTTCTCTTTTTTTGCGGATACCACCGAATATCGACTTTGAAAGTCTTTGCAAAACGGGCTAAGGCAGCAGAAACTTCGCCCTAGCTTGAGTTAGTTAGTATGTGACTCTCTACAACATCTTTCAATCAATCAAACTTTACTTTCCTTCATTCATCCTATTCAACAATTCAAAGTTTAAACCATCATCTTCTACCTACAGATTCCTCCTATTGAAGTAAAGATCAACTAACCATCCTCTCCAAACTTACCTGACTTGCTATTTTAAGTGAAAATTAATGTCTTTGTTTTTGCAGTTGTTGTCCTCCAGCTGTATTGGTAACACAGTCATTCCGTCAACCTACACCATGGTCTCTTTGGGATACAATTCACGCTTCACACCCTAACCATTATGCTAGCTTAGTAGCTCCACGAAACTTTATTAAGCCTCGATTCTAGAATCAATGTCCAGAAGAAGCTTGTTCCACCTGGATGACCTTATCAAACCTCAATTCTCTACAAACTATATTGAGCATGTATAATTTTCATTTGCTTCATTTGGCCTGTGAGCTTGAACAAACAGTTCTATGTATTTTGATGTACTCGCAAATAGGAAACTGCTACAGTCAAAGTTGTATTCTTGTGCATTTTTATAGCAGTAAGCTCCAATATTTCCTTCCCTGGAGCAGCAAATATAGGTGATTGTTTCCTACAAAAATATAGGTGATCCTTCGCTATTATAAATATACAAACTAGAGCATGTGATACGATGTCAAAGAAACAAGGTGTAGCTGTAGTAAGTTTACACGTACGCACGGCTAGTTTTGCTAACAGTCAGATGTGTATTATGGAAAACATTCTTACAAGTAAACGTGGGAAAATCACTATGTAGTAACCAAGACCCATGTAGTCTGCAAAGATGCGAAACTTTCAAGTCACAAGTTTAAAAGTGATTACATGCATATATGAGATGATCCACCCTATCACAGAATCAGCAGTTCATAGCCTGAATGCTCCATAAAGGTCATTATAATGGAGTTTTGCATCGCAAAGTACCCAATAAACTCAGGCTGTTTTCTTAATTACATGTAATAATGCTACCATACAAACAAATTGCAAATCTTGTATAGAAAGAAAACATGTGCATGTAGCACTAAAACTTACAAAGTAATTTCATGAGTATTTTTCTTGTTATTTTGAGTACAAATTAAATGTGGCAGTTCATGTTATTTTGAGCATCTTATCTTATCTTATCATGTTAAAGGAAAAACTTAATCATTTAGTTTAGCGTCTATCGTTGATTTGAAAATGCATCTTTCTAAATTCCAAAAAGAAACATGATTACAGATTTACAGAGGTTTAAGTGTTTGAAGTTGTACCTTTAAATGGAAGATTGCAAATTATCCCAAACAGATTAGTACTAGAGCACAATAACAGACTGTACTTTCTAATACCACCATTTATTTCCCTTTACTATCAACAATAATCACTCGGAACAAGAAATAGACAATCTGAAGTTCGTCCAGTATGATAATCGTCTTTTCTACTCACAAATTTATTAGATGCAAACTTCACTTGACAGTAATTTGGTGCGATTAACTAGAAGATTTGCATCCTATCAAAACGAGACTTGGCAATTGAGATGAAAAAGGACTTACGCTTCATCGTAGCACAATTTTCAGCAAGAAACGCCACGATCGGATCTTGCTCCCCTTTCGTTTCCCCTTCTCGAGCTAAGCTAATATGAGTAGAGAATTCGCGTCATGACTTCATGGGCCTGCTGGACTTTGAAGTTGAAGAAATTTTGGTTTTGAGGTTCTTGGGCCGCCTACTGAACTTTTCATAAACCATTTCAGCCCGATGAACGTATATGTTTAACAAGGGGAAGGGTGTTACGCGTTAAACCTAACAGTTCAGTAGAAAGAAGCAGTCAAGACCCGGCCCAACTGAGCACTAAACCATAGCAACCGTGTGATGAAATTCCAACCGTCCGATTGCCACTCGCGTTACTCCTCGCTCTCTATAAAACGCCCAAAGAACCTAGGTTTCTCTTCGGTGTACGGCTTGAGCTTCCTCTGAGATTAGGTTTTTCTTTGTTAGGGTTTTCTTTGTTTTTTTTGAGGGAATCGGTTAAAGCGGCGGGTTCGCTCCCCGTCCACCTTGACAAAGATCCACTTCGTCTTGGCCCTCGCGTCGAGCCGCCGCCGTTAGGGTTTTTGTACATCTCAAATACTTAGCAATGGCCATCAAGGTGACGAAAGCGGAGAAGAAACTGGCCTACGACAAGAAGCTATGCAGCCTGTTGGATGAATACAGCCAGGTTCTCATCGCTGCCGCCGACAACGTGGGGTCCAACCAGCTGCAGAACATCAGGAAGGGTCTCCGTGGGGATTCAGTGATCCTCATGGGGAAGAACACCCTCATCAGGCGTTGTATCAAGTTTCACGCCGAGAACACCGGCAACAAGAACTACCTCAACCTCCTCCCCTTGCTCGTCGTATGTAACCTCCCCCCAATTTTTGATATCGATTCTGTCTGGAATGAAAAGATCTCTGATTTTTTATGATGATGTGATTGTTTATGATGCAGGGTAATGTGGGGTTGATCTTTACCAAGGGAGATCTCAAGGAAGTTAGCGAG
This sequence comes from Asparagus setaceus, assembly GCA_012295165.1. Taxonomy (NCBI): domain Eukaryota; kingdom Viridiplantae; phylum Streptophyta; class Magnoliopsida; order Asparagales; family Asparagaceae; genus Asparagus; species Asparagus setaceus. The sequence continues at coordinate 15,547,089 of CM022707.1, forward strand.
GAGGTCGCTAAATACAAGGTCTCACTCTTATCTCCTTCACAGTCCTATGATATTATGATGCTATTTCTCTACTTCATGCCTTATATTTCAATTTCTAAATAGCAAACTGAAACTGTTATAATATTAGGGATATGCGAAAGCATGGTATACTACGTTGTATTTTGCAAAATTCTTTGTTTCCTGTGGTGTACTTTACTCATTCTATAAGGCTCTGCTGATTAAACTTCTGATGGACACAACGCATTTGATTAAATTATGCTGATTTTAACTAATACTGTTTGGAAATGCTGATTTAGTTTGATGCTAATAAATAAACAAACTATTTGTATAATTTATCGATCTAAAGAAGACATCTTATAATGTATTCGGTTGCATAAATTGCTTCATTATTCATGTTAATATCCGGTAATTTGTTCATGGATTTTGGGCACATTGTTTACCTTACAAAGATGATCTTTTAGAAATTTTGGGAATGTGCCTATAATTGCTCATATCCCCTCATTTAACAATTGAGTGCCATGCTTAGTCATTTCGTTTGTAAAGTGTACCTTAATATGTTTAGCTGACATGAGAGCTTATTGTTATGCTTGTTAAACCATTATTGGATTGAAAACAACTGTTTTATACATATCTCCTCTTCAATCCTTATCAAAGGACTAGTTAAGGGAAATATGGTGACCCGTCTTTAATGTGTTTAAACCTTGTTGAGCTGTTTAATTGAGCTATTTTTGCTTTTCCTATTCACTCTTATTTTTTTTAATTATATGCTTGAGCTCTACAAGTTACTCAAATGTGGGAATGAGAATGTTTGGCATGATGACTTGTTTTTTTACTTGGCAACTTCTAAGTTGTACCTTAGAGAAAGATATATTGGGATGTCTTAATAGAAAAACAGGAAGACTGCCATATTATCCTTTCGCTTTTGCTTTCAGATGCTTGTGAGTGTTGATTGTCAAAAATAAGTTCTAAAATTACACATTGCAGCTATTTGTATGGGTAACATAGTTTTTGAAACCTTATTGTCAATGGTATTAGTTACAGAAGCTATTTGTATCTTAAAGGCACACTGGTCCTGCCCTCAAATCTCTTTCATATAAAATTGTTTTTCCCACTTTGCACATACTTCTGAAGTTTTTATTTTACACTTAACCAGAAAGCCCAGTATCTGATGTGGATGCAATGAATATTGTAATTAAAGTCTGTCTCCCAGTCGACCTTATTTCTAAGTATTGCAGCCCTTATAAACGTCTACTAATGAATTTTATGTTTTTTCTCCTTATCTTTTATTCCTCTTAGTGGAGATTTAAATCTTCATTGCAACTGCCTGATCTTGTAGATCATCTAATTAGTCTCTGATACTGTATATGTGACAATCTAAACTGTTGTTGGATTGCTTGTTTCTCTTATCGTAAATCAGGTTGGAGCACCTGCTCGTGTTGGACTTGTGGCTCCCATTGATGTCGTCGTCCCTCCTGGCAACACTGGGCTGGACCCTCTCAGACCTCTTTCTTCCAGGTTGATCATTAAACTATTGGATACGTTGCAATGATTACTTGTTGATGACAGCAAATGACTCTTATCTCTAACTTTAATTTCAGGTGCTTAACATTCCCACTAAGATTAACAAGGGTACTGTTGAAATCATTACCCCTGTTGAGCTGATCAAGAAAGGAGACAAAGTGGGTTCCTCTGAGGCTGCCCTCCTGGCCAAACTTGGGATAAGGCCCTTCTCATACGGGCTTGTGGTTCTCTCTGTCTATGACAATGGATCTGTCTTCAGCCCAGAGGTGCTCAACCTCTCTGAGGATGACCTCGTTGACAAGTTTGCAGCTGGTGTTTCTATGATTGCTTCGCTGTCCTTGGCTCTCTCTTACCCAACTCTTGCAGCTGCTCCTCACATGTTCATCAATGCCTACAAGAACGTCCTTGCCGTTGCTGTTGACACTGAATACACCTTCCCACAGGCTGAGAGGGTGAAGGAGTATCTCAAGGTATGTTTGTTTCTGAATGCAAGGTTGTTAATAATGCTTTCATTGTCGATTTAGCAGCTCAGACTAATTGATCTTAAATTGTGATTGTAGGATCCAAGCAAGTTTGCTGTTGCTGCTGCCCCTGTTGCAGCTGCTGAGACTGCTGCTGCACCTGCTGCCAAGGAAGAGGAGAAGAAGGAGGAGCCTGCTGATGAGTCTGATGATGACTTGGGCTTTAGCTTGTTTGACTAATTTCTTTGTCATCAAGCCACAAAAGTATCTTGTTTGGTTTAGGGTGCTTCAGTTACTTCAAACTTATTTGGTTTTTTAGATTTATGCGTTACCTATGAGAAGCTAGGCTTCAGTACTTGATTTTATATGTTTTTGTTAGAATTCTCGACTTGGTTTTGTTTAATTTTTGGCTAGTTAACTGCGGTGTTGATGTCTTTTAATGTTTGCCCTTTTCTGCTGGGAATATTTATAGTTTCAGAAGTTGTTAAATATTTTTGCTTTGCTCAGGTATATTGCTGAAGGTGCGGCAGAAGCCGTGTGAATTATACAATCGTGCACTCTCTCTACTGTAAACTTCATCGCGGGTAGAGCCTATGTGTAGAGATAGTACCCAAACTGCTTACCATGCCTTCTTTCATCTTGCTAGTAAATGCGTGCTAGAAAAAAAAGTGTCAAAAAGTAAATATTTGCGTCAAATAAATGTTAAATGGGGTTCTATTATGCCTGCTTTTGCCGTTTATCAGCATCTATTTATTGGATCGTATTCGAGCATAGTTCTGTGAGAAATCACCCAATAGGTCTATTTTGTATCTGATTTGATGAAATACCCGAGAGCTGGCTGACTCAACGATTGCAACCATGACAGCATCCTAATATTGAACTTGTAAAGGTGTTAAAGTGGAAGATAGGACAGTAATCTATCTATTACGCTATTTATAGAAAGTCAGCCTTTCTGTTATTTTTTTGGTGTCCTACCCTAAAGAATTCAAACTTTCAAAAATTACCTGCAAAAACGCATACAATTAAGGTACGATTTATTCTTGATATTTTATAAATGTTTTGACGATTTATTTGTATCTTTCTTCGTGGTTTTAGAATTTATCTTTTCTTTTGTTGATTTCCTTTTCTTAAGAATGCCTTGAAGATGTTTGTCGCGTGGTCTCAGAGAAGAATTTTCAATTAGTTTTAGAAATGCTTTGACGTTTGCAGTGTTCACAATAATGGCTTCGGCGACCGCGGCGGAGATGGCGGGAAGTAGGCCCCCCCGCGGGCGGGGTTGGCGTAGAACGGGCTGCGGAAGTAAGGGCTTGCACGAGACATTTTGGAATGTTTAGATTTCGATTTTGATTTTGATTGTTTGGGTTGCGTGTTGGTAAGCAAACTAGTTACTATTTTTTCATAATTTCATTTCTTTCGTTGGTTTGTTATCTACGTTCAATTCACTGGTTTCATATTGTTTATAATCTTGAATGTTTTTGATTCAAATGTGATGTGCCAATAAGAACATCGAAGTTGTTCAGGGCAAAGATAATGCTCATGGGTGCAGCATCCCTAACTGTTCACTACTTGACCATCCAAAATAGTTTTTCAAATATTTAGCCGGGGAAATTATTTTCGGCATAATGCATTATTAGTTTGTGAATTGAAATACACTTATATAAATTTTGCATTATTCTTTTACTTATCTTTTTATCTTATTGTCAATTATTAAATTATTACCACTATTTTTTTCATATTTGTGTACTGTGTCATGTGCGCGTCACATGCACCGTGAGTACTGGTCTCTCTTCAAGAAAACATATCAGCATAAGGAAAAAAAATTAAAATAAGAAGAATATCGCTCGTATTCAATATTGTTACAGTTCATGTCAGAGGGGTGGAAATGAATCGAATAACTAACAAATAGTTCATATTGTTCATCTAAACATTCGTTGTATTTGATTCGCTAGTTCATTTAACAACAATTTTTTAAAAATATCTGATACATAACCAAATAGAATTTGGCCAAATTTATATTTGATTCATCGATCATTAACTATTCGTCAATATTTTGTATTCACTGCAAAGTCATCCATCCCAAGTTTTCATTGCAAATACAATACCATATATATAGATAAGTAAACACACTTGATATAATAAATTAATTTTAACTTTTTCCCCATCTCTTCCTTATCTTTCTAACTGTAGCTTGTCACGGGTTCCTTCTTTCCTTTTGGACTATGAGCTAGTTTGGTATTGCTTTTTTTTTCTTTTTGGTGTTTCTGTTTATTTTTTTGAGAAACAGGCAATAATGGTTTTTTTCATGCTTATTGAATTTACTTCTACTTTTAAGGGGTGCTTTTAGGTTGGCAATAATGATGTTTGGTGAATTTTCTTTTTTCATGCTCATTGAAATTGCATTTGCTTTTAAGGGGTGCTTTTAGAAGCATCGTCATGGTGTTTTTAAAAGCAACTTTTTTTTATTTTTTATACTCCATATGTGGCCTCCATTTTTTACGGTGATTTTGAAGCATAGTTTTGACAAACATGTTAAATGCTTTTCGAAGCAGTTTTTGATATATGATTACCAACGATTATTTCTACATATTATATAAGTTGCTTATATAAGCAACTTTTTATAAGCTCTAGCAATACCGGCCCGGTGCTACATCCCAACTTTACCCTCACAAAAAAAATTCCTGCTATTTTCTCACATTCATTTTTTTTATTTCCATAAAAAATGGCCAAAGTAAAGAGCGAGGTAAGCCTCCTTAGATTAAAAAAAATAAAGTGCGAGACATGGCATCTAGTTCATAAGAATCAAGTCTAAAGCTATAAAAGTAACAAAGAACAATGAAACATACAAAGCTAAATAAACTACGAAACTCGAGCCTTCCAAATATTGAAATTGTTTAGCACTAAATAAGTAACTTGCAAAAATCTAAAGGTGGATCAGAGGTAAACAAACCTATTTTTCTCTCGCCAATCCAAAGGTGGATCAAAGGTAAACAAGCCTATTTCTCTCTCGCCATACAAAAGCAATACACCAAGAAAAAATGTCTCCTTGACGATCTCCGTCATAAATAGCCTCGAACTATATTTTTATAGATGGAAATGGCTCACGTCCAACATCAATTGTGCAAATACATGACAAACAAACATTTTGCGCTTATGGGCACTTCAGAAAGAGATGTGTAACAACATCATTAGCGGTCATACACAACAAGTACCGGGACAATATTTAACCGGTCATAAACAACAAGTACCGTGAGACAATATTAAACTCTTGTGTTGGGAGATATTGCACGAACACCTTCCAAGCGAAGAAGCTAATCAAGGTATGGCCTTTGAACCAAATGCAATTAGCTCAAACAACCAATTATCATCAATTGCAAATAGAATACCACGCCGATGAGAAGCTAAAGCCACCATTAGTAGTTGTAGTCCACACAAGTCTATCACACCACCCATGAGGGCCATTATAGAAGACCGTGCATAGAGCAAATTGCGCCACGTTGAAGAAATAGCAGCACGAGTTCCACAAGAATAAATCTAACTACCTCTCATGTACTGACACACCCATTTAGCCCAAAGAACATCCCACTATGTAATCACATTACAAAAGGCACGAATAAAACCAACCAAGTTGCAATCACTCGACATCCGAATGCCTAATCCATCTTTATTCTTAGGCAAACATACACGCTTCCTTCTAACAAAAACATGCCCTTCTTACCCGTGCCATGCCCTTAAAAAATCTCAAAGGAGAAAATCAATATGACGCAACACCATATTAGATAGAAGAAATATGGATATAGTACAAGTGAATAGAAGATAGAACCGACTCGATCAATTCAGCCCTCACCAAACGATAGCGGCGCCGCCGCCGCCGCCGCCGCCGCCTTTCTCTACCTCGCTACGAATTCGAATAGTGAAATCAGAACCGAATTCGAATCCGAACTTGCTATTGTTTGATTCGATTCCACACTATTGGCGGCAAAGTCAAGCATTCTGTCAATTCCCGCGCAAAACAGTCTCCTTTCCTCAGACTATTACCCCTCTTTTCTCCCAAAATTCTTCGATCGTCTCTCCTCCATCACTAATCTCCAGCAAAGAAACCCTAGAAAAATGCCAGGGAGCAGAATCGTGAACGCATCGATCACCGCTTCCGCGCTGGAGATTAGGGAGGAAGGTCCGACGGTCAGCAGAAAGCGATCGAGAAATCAATCCAGCCCGGAAACGACTCCGATCAAGCCTCAGACTCCGATAAAGTGGAGATCTCCTCGCAGACGCGCCAACGCCGACGAAAATTGCGACGGAGACGTGAGGCAAACCCGTTCCAGATCCCTAACCCCTTCCTAGTAATAAAAATATTAACTTTCCCCTTCTGTTCAATTAGGTTTCCACCGACGTGAAGATCGTAAATTCTCCAAGAAAATCTCCGAGGAAAAGGTTGTCCGATCAATTGCCTCAAAAGAACAAGTGGAATCCAAGAGGCAAGTCGATTCTATCTCTCTCTCTTTACCTCGATACCTACACATTTTTTGCTTTTAAATTACACGGTGATCGATCGCCAAGATCTACACGAATAGAACCCTTTCCCCTATCCTAGGTTGTTTGGATCTCATATGATTTCAGTAATTCTCTCACCTCTCCTAATAGCGCATATGAACTTGAATGCGAACCATTTTCCTTTGTCTTATGCTTCCTTAGATTTCTTTCTGACATTTCCTTAGGTTGCAGTTGAGAATCTATTTAGCTAATACTTTATCGTTGTAATTGGTTAGAAGGCCTTCAATTTTCTCCAATGCAATTGCATTGAGAATCTAACAAGCTATGCTATTGCCTCAACTGGGTTTCACCTTCTCGGTTTCATCTCTCTATCAAATATTTCCCCAACTGGGGTTCACTTTGATATTGTCTCACTCTTGTCATAACCTACTAATGCGGATGCAAATACATCATCTGCAGATCCTGCACAGATGCAAGCTGTGAAGGAAGCATTGCATGTAGCTAATTCGCCGACCAATATTGTGTGTCGTGAAGAGGAGCAGAGAAAGGTTCTCGATTTCTGCAAGGGATGCATTGAAAAGGAGAAAGCTGGTAGCTTGTATGTGTGTGGATGCCCTGGAACTGGTAAAACAATGTCTATTGAAAGAGTGAAAGAGCTCCTTCTGGTGTGGTCAAAAGAGGTATTTAACTTTATAAACCTCTCGCTCTGTCAATTAATATTCTTCATATATATTTTGAATTGTTTCGTTAAACTCATATCAATGGAATGCAGGGGGAATTACTCACCATTTCTCTAATGAAAATATTGTTCATATATAGAATTAAGAGAAGCTATGAATCACAATCTTTTAAGAAAAAGCAGAATACACAGTAATATGATTTTTAAAAAGTTTGTTTGGATATATTTCTGCTTGTTGGTAAATCAGAATATCCAATAATAAAAAGTAATGGATCACGTACAACCGCAACATCGTGTACAGTACGGAAATATGGTTAGAGCTATTTCCATATCAGACATGCATGGATCTGACCAAATAAGTCATAATTCTTTCGTTTTGCTGCTAGGCAGTGAATGTAACAAGAGATAGAGTAGGAGTCTTGCTTGTCTTACAACACGAAGTGATGAAAGCTATCATAAATGACTATTTATAGGTGTTTCATTCTTTATGCTTCTTAAGCATCTAACAATGTTAGTTGGTTTGCATGCTATCAATAGTACAACTTAAGCACATGTTGCCCATAGTTTTGAATGGGATAAGAGAAGATTTACTTATGGAGATATATTATATACATGTTGTAATTTGTTACAGACAAATTTTGTAATTATTATAATTTGTTGTCCCTATCAACTGGGTATCATGAACTTATAACTTCATGTGGCAAATAATTATATGTTTTCCACCGCATATCAGATTTGTTATGTTCACAGTTAAACTCCTTTAATATGTTTGTTAAATACATTACTTGCGTGCTCCTAATATGCAATTGCCTTTTTTTTAACAATGACAAGGTTACTATTGGTAGTACGTTAAATTCTGTGAGATCTAAACTATATATATGAAGGTATACATGCTTCATTTTAAGATTATTTTCTTCTTAGCGCGTGGCATAATTCTCACTTCTTGCAAATAATTGCTACTATATTTAACTTTCAGAGGGGACATCAGTTGCCGGACATGATAACTATAAACTGTACTTCTCTCCCAAGCACATCTGATATTTTCAGCAAGGTACTCTATAAAGACAATGGAGTAGTTTGGTCCAATGAAATAAAAAAAAAAGGCATGTCACAAAAAAAATTCCTCCAAATTTTTTATTGCAGATACTGGAGAATTTTCGTCCTCATAAGAAGATGAATGGCTCTTTCTCACCTCTTCAGCATCTCCAGACTTTGTTTTCTCAAAAGGGTCAGCTAACTTCTAGAAGGATGATGTATGAAACAAACTCTTTTACTGCAATTTACATTTTTCAAAGCATTTCTTATTGGAAAAACATTATGCATAGTTTTCAGAATCTTTTATTTCATGTCAATCTCACTAGTAGCAACTTTGATATCACTACCTTCTTGGTGGCAGATTGCTGCTCGTTGATGAGATGGATTACTTGATCACCAGAGATCGGTCAGTGTTGCATGATCTTTTCATGCTTACAACTTTCCCATTTTCTAGATGCATACTAGTAGGTATATCTTTTTTATGATCATAATTAATATCATGGAGCTAGCATTTGCCGTAGTTTCAAATTGTGTGGTAAATAAATCCCTGGTTTCTGTTTGATCTTGAATTCAATATGAGCGCTGATTTCAATTTTGTTTGTGCAGGAATAGCAAATGCGATTGATCTTGCAGATAGGTTTCTTCCAAAACTTGAATCCCTGAATTGTGAGTATGGTGGACTCATATTTATCTTTCTTACAACTGTCAGTTTTAAGGAGAAAGTACTAGGGATGAACTTTTAGAGTTCTCAAATTCTTAAAATGTTCTGCTTTGTGATTCACAGCTCATTTCGTACTGCACTGCACCATTTCAGAACTAATTCTTTTCTTGGAAATTATTGTGTTAACATCAGGCAAGCCCTCCATCATAACATTCCGCGCCTATTCTAAGGACCAAATACTTAAGATTCTACAGCAGAGGCTTGTGGTAATTCTTGCATTCTTTTACGGCTTCATCATTTCCTTGGAAGTCTCTAATATGACAACCACTAATGATTTATCAGTTCTAATGTAGCAGTGGTTATAATTAATAGACCTTTTTTCTTCTTAATTAGGTTCTCGGATATGATGTCTTCCAACCTTCAGCGTTAGAATTCTGTGCTAGAGTAAGTGTTTATGCTTCTCTTAGTCTGTTTAATGATTACCAATTTTTGTCGTCATCATATATTGCAATACACATCATCTCTTTGTCAGACCAACATCAATTTATGTTGTCTTCTAACATCTATATCCTTTCTTTACTGATAGTTGTCTTCCTACAATGTTAACTTCTATAGAAGCAGTAGAATTTCAATTCCAACTGAAGTTTTTCAATAGAGCTTCTACTCAACTGAGGTTCATCATGGTCCTACACTAGTACAAACAATTGCATTACGGTACTTTCTTCTACCAAGAATTTGTCCAAGCTTAGTATGCAAATTTCACTGAAGTGTATAGTCAGTTCATTACTCTGAAGATCTGATTAAGAGTGTGAACTTCACAATTTCCAGTTGAATAGTGTGAACTTCCTACAAAGTCAACATAAGAATGATGTTGCTAACCATAAGTTCAAACTATTCAAGTTAGTAGCAATAACTTAACTAAATTATTTGTTGTATATATTAGATAGAGGACATTAGTATGTTACTTTTAAAACCTATATATTTAAATAATTTCACCATCTTTTAACATATATTCCTTGAGTCCCTCGTACATAAAATTTAAATGGGGTATATGAATAAGTAATATTACGTACTGATTAAAGACAATGAAATACGCATATAAAACAACACCATATGTCCTTATGCTATAATGTATGAAACTTATCAACATCTAGGCGATGCATATTTCTGTAAAAAGCTCAGCCCTATCTAGCTCTTTTGGAACCCATTAAATCTTTTGTATGATTGAACAATTAAAAGCTTCGGTTTAAAAGATAAATTATTTTAAACATGTTTTCTTT